>VYXH01002936.1:152997-180817 GCA_013397275.1 Burhinus bistriatus | reverse complement strand
TGAGGCGGGTGTGGGGAGGAGGCGGCCCGGCACAGGCTGGGACGAGGGCAGGGCCGTGGGGAGCGGGAGTGTCTGCCCGGTCCGGGGAGCTGGGAGCTGAACCGGGCCACCTGCCACCCCCTCTGAGGGCTCTTCGCTCTGCGTCCTCTTCTCGGCAGGGACACGGCGATGGTCCCTGTGGGAGAACCGTCACAGCCGGGCGCAGCGTCCTTCCTCGCTCCTGTAGTGACCTCTCTGTGGTTGACACAGAGTTGGAGAAAACTGGGAGAGCTCCGTTCTGCCGCAGCAGATTCCTAAAGGTGCACAACCAAAACGTACGTGGAAGCCAGTGGTGCCAGACTTCGGGAAGCACCGTGCAGACAGTGAGCAGATGCGTAGCAAAGAGCACTCTGGGTAGCGCTTCCCACACGCGGTCGAGCTCGGCTCTGAGGAAGGTGGCACAACTAGAAAGCAAAATCATGAATCGAAGAAAGCAGATGGAATTGCAAAACACTGACTTGGGCCAGAAGCCTGTGGATGAAGAGTCCTTCTCATCGGCTTCCAGTCATGAAGGCAGTGTAAGGGGCAAGAAATATCTGAAGAATTATGCTACCGCCAGTGGAAATATGATGCTCAGTAATGCCGGTTCTAAGGAAGAGGAAAGAATCCAAAGCCCTAAAAAGAATGTTACGGTTAAACAGCAGCTTGGTTTGGATAGTGATGAAGAGGAAATGAGACGATTGATGGAAAGCTCGCTGGAGTTCTCCAGTGGAAATGACAATTGGAGGGTTGTTGCAAGTGATTCTAAATGGGGTGGAAAGGTAAATACTTTGCTGGATTACGTGTTTTTATTTACACATTGATGAAATTCTTTTAAATTGGTAGGCCACTTTTTATTTACATAACCCCAGAAACTAAATTTTGATTTTGCATTTGTGGCTTGCTCAGGATATGATTTAACTTCATTTTACATTTTAAAATTACTGGGTTTTACCCATTATAATTTGTTTTCCTTTTTAGTGATGTACACATAATAAATGAAGTAACACATAAATCTCTTTTTCATGTTCTTCAAAAGAGTAAGACTCGAGTTCCATCAGGAATGCCTCCTCCGTCTCATAAGGAAATTTCACTGACAGAGGTATCTAAAACATCTCCTTCTCAGAGCAAAGACTCAGAGAAAAATGGTTTTGGTAGAGCTAATTCACCAGCACCTTCAGCAGCCAGCAGAAACCTGTCAGTACAACATAGTATGAGATCTCAATCGCTGTCTTCTTTCATGGAAGACGATACTGTAAGGGTTCCTCTGCCTAGAACAGGCAACACCAAGCAAAGCCAAATATCACTTGAAAGTGACAGAAGTGAAATAAAATCATTAGATGAATTGTTTTCAAAAGGAGCTGATGCAGAAGATTCAACCAGCAGCAGCTCAAGTGGTAAGTTAGTTCTAAAATATTGTCTCAGTAGACTTGGCGTGAATTGTACTAATAATCTCCTGATAAATTTACTAATAAACATGGGCAAATACTCACTTTGAAAGGATTCAGTAGTGTAATTTTACATAAACCAAGGTTTTATCAAAGGAACTATGTCGATCTGTTTCTTTTTTCTAGTGAAATATATTTGTATTTTTCTTGGATTTTGATTTAATGGGTTTGGTTTAATGATGCTTCTGTGGGTGATACTTAATTTATGACATCAAAACAATTACAACATTTAGAATAATTTTCATATATCAGTGGGACAATGTACTAATGGGTCTGAGCAAGAACAAGTGTAAATGAGGGGCGGCAAGAATCTCTTGAACTTGGGTTAGCAGATCCACCGACAGGCAAAGGAGGAAACTTTAGAAAGAGCTGCTGCTAAGTTAAAGATTTAGAGTGATCCATCGGCTATTACTTTCTAGTATTACACTTTAAACTGGGGATGTAGTACTGATTTATTTTTCCCCACTTCTCTCACTTAAGGGAAAGCGTACTGTAATTTTCATGCAAATTCTCATGACGATTTGGCATTTGATTGCAGACTTCAGACTGAATATCCTGAGCCTTGATGATCTGGCACCAGATATCACCGCTGAGGCAGCAGAATTAAAGCAGAAGGTACGTAGAAGTTCCCTACTAGCACATCATTCCATTCTGCCTTTGTCTGGGGGAGGGCGGATATTCTAAAATGAATAGTTCTGCTCTACTCATTGGCGATCTGAGGTGGGCATGTCTCACTAGCTGTAAGGGCTAGATCAGGATTTTACAGTCCACTGAAACCTGACCAAATTCTTTTTTTAGTGTCTGCATTTCCTTACCGAGTGTAACAGCACTGCACAGTTTGCATGGTGACACGGAAGAGCAACATTTTTATCGCCTAATAAAGTAGTAGCTAACTCTCAGTGATACGCAGCAGAAGAGATGAAGAATAATGGAGGCATATTCTAAGTTAGATTTTGTTGATTCTCCTGACGTACAGCTCTTGTGGTTTACAGGGGACAGACATTCAAATCACTCAAGAATCAAACAGAAATCCCCCAAAAGATACATTCTTCGTGGAAAAGGACCAAACTTCTCTTAAAATAAATGCAGTAACTGGTGTGAATGATGCTTCTGGAGGGGATATTGAAAAAACTGTGACTGAAGCTGAAATCTCTGAGCATTTAAGTGGAGTTTCTGCAGATTTTCCTAGACACAAACAGGATTATCTTGATCATGATGACAGAACTTTTAATTCTGAATATTCTGAAGACTTTGAAAGGTCCCTGTCTACAACAGACAGGGAATCTGTATCGAAAATGTCAGAGGAGCACTCTGAGAGCCACACATATTCTGGAAAACACCCATCTTCAGCATCGTCAGCTTTACTTACCAGAGAGCGGCAGGACCAGGCACACAGAGTAACTGTCAGAGAAACTGCAGTTCAGACAGTGGATCCTCCATTCACCTACTGCTGGGCAAAGAGTAAGTTCATGAGATAACGCCCTGTTCAGGCAATTTTTATATTTTACATGCCACCCTAGTCAGCATTGATGAGTTCTAAGATTCAGTACTAGCTTCCCCTCGCTGCCGTTAAATTACAAACTTTCTAAAGCCCAACGCTTTAATCTGCTATCTCTAGAAAAGATTGGGATTGGACAACAGAATAAGAACTTGGAACTGTTTTTTGCTAAAAAAAAACCACAACAGGAACTCTGGATAGATGAGCTAGTGTTAGTGACAGAGCTTGTGATAGCCCGAGTTACGTTCTCAAACAGAATTCAGCATTCTTATTGTAGCTTTACTATTGTAAACAATACCATCATATTGTTACTAAAGTGATTGCCCATCGCAGAGTTCTTTTTTGCATTGTATTTATTTCTTGGGAAAGCGCTATGGTCCCATTTAGAAAAGACAGACGTGACCTTTCACTGTTTCTGAGGGGTAGCTCCGTCCTTACCTCTCTTTGCAGAAAGGAAAAAGTGGCAAGAGCCACTTCTTGCCACACTGAAGGAGGAGAAAACAAACTCAGGTGTGCTTGAAAACGGTAGCTTCCTTCAAGTACAAAAGCCTTTATTTTTACTCTGTCTAGGGTTAGAAAAGATGCCTTCCGCAATGGCACGTGTTGTGAAAGTAAGAGTAAAGAAACCGTGGTTTCTTTAAGCTCATCGAACTATTTCAGTATTTTTTTGGCTGACAGAATTCCCTGTTAGGCTTTACAGCAACTGGTGTTCGAGGAGACTGCTGAAGATGAACCGAGTTCTAGCGGTAAACCTTTCCACCCTCCAAACCCAGTAATTCTCATCTGATCCTGTACACAGCAGATGCCTCTGCAGTACTCGACCCGCCTGTAGGCAACAGCTACGTTGATCCAGTACCTATTGCCAGTCACGTCATCAGCACGGATGCAGTGGAAGGTACTGGAAAACATGTTTCTTACTGTTCTGTTTTACTGTATTTTATGCATCTAACCCCTGCTTGGATTGTTTAGCCCTCACTATCTGACTGTGATGTACTCTCCATTTCTTGCAGCCTTGACAGCCTACAGCCCATCAGTTTTGGTTTTAAACACCATGTTGAAACAGCACCTGCTGCTGACTCAGCAGTTTGTAGAGAACGTTCACCAGCTTCACTTCTCCCTTGTGGAATCACTGGAGAAGGAGAAGTTCCACTACCATACCCTGCAAGAGGCTAAAGAGGTATTTACGACAGATGGGGCAGCAGCCTAGATAGCCGAAGCATTTAGTCCTTTCCAAACACTTCCAGTATTTGCAGCAAACAGATTTTCTTTGTGTATTATTCATTAATCAGATAAAGTTCATGTTATCATTGAACACATCACTTCATAGAAGAAGAATAATACTGTAACGCTTTGCCCATATTAATAACAAGTCAGGAGTTTATACAGTAAAAAAGACTGAAGTCTTACCAGAGGCCATAGTTTTGAAAGAATAAACCTTCTGCTGTAGCATTTAGCTGTCCTCAGAGGAGCAAGGATCCTTCTAATGTTGCAACAGAAGTATCACTTTTTGGTGCTAGTATAGAAAAGTGCAGGTATCTTGACATGAAGTTTTATTATTTATTAAATACTAGAAAGTATTTATCTACATAATAAAGAAATGTGTATATTAACTTCTTTTTGCAGTACATCAAGAATCACAAATCCCCACCTCTAACAGTTGAGCAAGCACGTGAAGAAATTCGGAAAGCACAGGAGGAAAAACTGCTCTGACTCTTTGAATTTTAAGTAAAATTCGTATTTACAGATCCCAAGCCGGTACAAGAAACCCTTCCAAACCATACAGATAAGAAGTTATAAACTATGTACTGGAAGGATTTGTATTAACTGCTACGTATCTTATTATACATAGTTTATTTTCCTGTATCTGAATTTTTTACTAATGTACACAATAGAGGGATAGGTAGGAGCCTTCAGCCAGACTATGTCAGTGTTCAGCAAAAAAGAAACGCAGAAACCACTTCTCTCTAAAGGCAGCGTGGAAATCATCACAGTATGCATGTTTATCATGTAGATTGTGTGATCGTTATTGTGGGAGAAGTGAATTGGTTTTTTTTAGTAATCTGACAAGGCTAAACAGACGCCAAGTTAAGATACATTCAAGACCAGGAAGGCTTATAGCCAATGTATGGGAATCCATTTACTCTGAAATATGAGCCGCCATTTTATTTTTATTAAAAAAAAAAAAAGTGTTTATTGGAAGGCAAAACAATAAAATTCACAAGTTGATAACATACAGGTGTTGTATGCTGATTCACAGACAGTTACAGTTCCACAACTACAGTAGATCTAGAACAAACTGATATTTCACCATATTAATTGAATGGTTTTAAGAGGGTTTCTGCTATACGAACAAATGACTCTGGAAGAGGTTACCACCACGCAGACCTCTGGAGTGGAAGTGCAGTGTAAGGGCCTAACATCTTTAGCTGGTGGTCTCTGGAAACAGTTACAAAAGGGTTTTCTTTCTCGTTTAGATTAAAGGAAGTTTCCAAGAACGTTTCATTGTTAGAAACTTGCAGAGCAGAGAAAATTGATTCTCTTCTATTCAACTAATTAGCTTTTATTAAAGGGTATATACAAAAATATAAAAAGCTTAAAGAATGTCTTCCATTACAAAGCATTGAACATCCCTTAGAGCGCTTGAAAAGCTAGAACAGTTAACCCTCGTGTTCTGACCAGAGTTGGGACTGCAGCAGCTGGTGTGTAGGGGCGTTAAGTTGTAGGGTAGGTTCTAACAAGCTCGCACAGTGCTCATAGGTCACCTGTACTGGAACTAGATGCTTCATTCCCCTTTTAGACATTAGGATACACTGCTCAGCATCAGTCTGACTTGATCCCAAGGCAGCACCCCTCCACTTCAAATAGAATTAACCTTTTGAGAGAAATAAACATACATTATGGAACTAGAGAACATACAACCATATCAGATAACGTCTGTATTCCACAGGAATGAATGACTCACAATCCTGCACCGGGGATAGCTTGACTGGGGTTTAATTCTAGTATAAAATGGGTAACTAATTAAAAAATTTTGCAAAATAAATGGAAATTCTTAAACTTGCTAAGACATGTCATAGTTATGACTGGCCTTTTTTAAACACTAAACGACAAGTGTTGAAGCACATGTCATAGCTTTCCATTTTTCACCATAGTTTTAAAAGTAATTCATTTGTCACTTCCTCCAGACTTTAATCCGGATTTATACAAGTTTAATGTTTTGTAGAAGATGCAAGACATCTTTCTTCAGAGAGTCTTATTCGGGTGGTGGAGGGTCTTGCGTTTCACGCTTCACTGAAACAATAGGGAAAAGAGTTCTTACACATTCTGCAGTTACCTAAGCTGTCTGAAATGTTTCATGGAACGAGGGCTCTATTTTTCCTTCTGGGTTTTATTTGAACCCATTTTATTACACAGATCTACTGCAGCCATAAGCAGAAGTGACTTTTCATTTAACATGCCAATTTTTTTCCTTTTAGTCATTGGCAAGCGCAGTTCTACTTAACACAGACTCTCTGCAAAAAAAAAAATATATCTATATTTGGGTAATTGTCTTCATCTTTTAAGCAGCACCTCCACTTTTTCTGAACCCTTCCTGCACCTCCAGTGAATTTGTTACCAGTTCTGGCTTGGGCAGCGCTAATTGCCGGAAACCGGGAGTTGGGCGGGGCCAAGCAGTAAGCCTGCTCTAACTTCATTCCAAGCAGAAAGCCCTCCCTGCTCCGGCAGCCATCCCTCCTGGGCACGGCCCCTCCACTACCTTGGGGATTGCTCCGGGTTTCTGAAGGGTAACACTCAAGAGACGCAGGCCACTGGTATTGCAGCCGGCAAGTGGCTTACACAGAACAGGCTAATTAGTTAATGTTTCAGAAATTAGTAGAATACAACACAACTCCTAAAAAGGAAAAGATGCTGAGTAATCAGAATATATGTCTACTTACCTGTTGTTTTATTGTATCCATTACGTTACAAAGAATTAAGAGTTATTGGTCTTTTGGTTTGGGTTTACAGTCTACAGTAAATAGGACGAAATCGCTATCAAGTCTGCACGGTTTTTAAATTGCTTAGAAACATTCACTTACATTCATCTCTGGCCTTCATGCGTGCGATAAACGAGTAACTTTTATTTCTTCGGTAGTTTTCGTAAGGGTCATCTAACGCAACTCCCACTCCTTTATATTGATCCCATTTGTCTCGAATATCCCCTCCCTTAATTGGATCCTGAATTCCTTGTTCCTTGGCTCCCAGTCCACCAGATCCACTCCATCCTGCAGAAAGGATACAACATTGTAATCCTGTAACTACTTTTTTATTACTAGAATTCTGAAGACAAACAAACATTTTTGGAAACAACCAAAGAAAGCACCGATTTGTAACAGCCAGCCTGAAACAACACGTGAACTGTCCTGTTCATTTCAAAAGCACTAACAACAGGCTGAGCTTCTGGCAGCTGGGGAACATGAGCGCTATCCCTAAGAACTCTGAAGAGGGCAAAGGGAAAGACAGCGCAAGCCCAGTCTCTCCAGTCAGCCCTGCTCATCTGCACCACAGGGAGGTGAAACGCCTTGGGGAGGGAAGTTGTGCTGGGTGCCAAACTCACACCCCTCTCTTCCATATCCTTCCCAGAAAGGCAACTACGACCACAGCTCCATGTTCTGTAGACTTCTATCCCTGAATATCCTTACGCTGACCTTGGAATAACAAGGGATAATTACTTATGAACATGCATTAATTAATTAATTCTTTCCAAGAGTTGGGTGCCTGATTTTGTATCCTGGCTTGTCTAAGACTCCAGAACAGCATCTTACCCATTTTCACTAGCATTTGATGGCCTTTATTTTCCTCCCCAAGTCTTGACTCCGGTATAGGAGGCCCAGAACTGGAACCCAAACCAGCAGAAGAACTACGGGGAGAAAAAGAACAAATTAAGAACAAGGGATCCTGTTCAGACACAAGGCAAGGTCATCTATATTCTGTTAAACATTAACACTCAATATAATCCTGTCCACTCTACTAAGCAATTCTTTTATAAAGCTATTAGATTACAGAGTTATAAAGGTGCGAGAAACACCCTAACTCCTTCTCAGTACAAGGGAAATCAAACACCACAGTCTTCCGAACCCAGAGAGTACTCGGAGGACGACTCCTGCTTCCTAGGAAGGTGTGATGAGGCCTTCATATTTGCACAGTGTTTTGTTATAACAAAAAGCCACCACAACAGAGGCACGTTCTCCCTATAAGCACATACAGCACCTAAATCATTTCTAAATCTGCTTTCCATCTTCTTTTCTACTATTTGTTGAAATGCTTAATATACCCATGAGAAAGCATCCTTGTTGGTACTTTTCCAAACAACCCAGGTAAAAAGAGAAATAAAATGCCAAAAGCTTACGGAGGAGTGGGGCTGCGAGACCGGGACCGGCGCCGCCTTCCTGGGGAGTACGATTTCGATCTCGATCGTGACCGTGATCGCGAGCGGCTATGAGAAGAGCGGGACCTGCTCCGGCTTCTGGAAAGGGAGAGCACAGGAGATCAGAGGCACAAGTTACCAGGGTTCCTCATTCAGCCCCGAGGGCTGGGTTTTGCCCACCCCTCAGTTCCCGAGATTCGGCCCATTTCCCTCTACCTGGACTGAGAGCGGGAATAGGATCGTGACCGAGAGCAAGAGCGAGATCGTGACCTCGAATAGGAGCCAGATGATTTTGAAGATCGTGAGTTGGACCGGGAGGATGAGCGACCTCGGCTTTTAGACCGACTGCGAGACCGAGAAGGCCCACTGCACAGATAAAAGCAGAGAAACTCCAGTGAAACTCCCGGAGAAGCACGAGAAATGCAAATATGCTTCTGATCAAATTCAAATTACACACAAGCACTGTATTTCTGCAGACAATCCAGTGCAAATTTGAGTGTGGCAAAAACTATTTTCTGCAGATTAGACAGAAATTCCAGCAAGCTGAAACAGTTATTCCATCAGCGTGTTGCTGAACAGACTTTCCCTCTGTGTTTAGCCCAAAGCATTCCTAGCACCTTCCAAAGGAACAGCGTGCATCAGAAGGCAGCAGACAGCATCTCTCACCTATTTCTCTTCTCCTGACCTTTCCTCCGCCTCGCCCTCATTTTAGCTCTGAAGAATTCGTACAGTCCGTTCTGCTCCCAGCCTTCACTGCAATAAATCAACCACACACAGAACCGTCATCTGTAAAATCCTACTTTGATCAACAGAGACGTTCAGGATTTCCGCTAGATTTTGCAGGGCACAAAGGGCCTGGGCAAAAAGGTCTCACAAATCTCAGTGTAAGATTAAACAGCGTGTGCAGTTTTACAATACAACAAGAGCACTCGTTTCAGCATTAGGAGAACCAAGACACAGGCGAAGGAAGAGAGAGGCACTTCGTGGTTTGAGACAGCTTCTTAGGGCATTTTCCTTACCATATTGTTAGCTATACCTACTCTTACCTGTTTCTAGGCCTGTCATGAGATGGTGGACTATAAAATGCCTCAACCGCAGCCAGTAGTCTCTCACTGGGGGGCATTGGGGGTGGAAGACGTATATCTTTAGGATCTAAAGGTTTATACTCATGATCTTCAAGCTGCCGGAAACAAAACAAATTACATTCGTGTCATGTGTCATGGGGTGGCTACCTGAAGAGATAAATATAGATTTAACTGTGTAGGGACCTCACATTTCACAACTGGATAAAAAAAATGGTCCAGAAATAAGGATTCTGTAGATGACCCAACGCTTTCTCGTGCTACCACTACTATTTTGCGTTCTATGAGAAAAGCCAGCACTACACAGGTTGCGGCATTAACTGGATCGCCAGGTACATAAAATGCAGATCTCATCTATCCACCTTTGTGGTAACAGTGGCTGGAGGCAAGCCTGGCAAAAGCTGATGTATGCTGAGAGTAACACAAAGTTAGAGATGGAAGAGACCTATTTGTTCACCTCAAACATAGAATGCATAAATGTATATATCCCCGAAGATGCTGATACAGATATATTTCCGGTTCTCTATCGTTCTTTGTATATATAACACTTGTGTTGCAAAACATCTTTGTAAGAAAGAACTCTGAATACCAAAAACTTGTACACAGTGGCCACATCAGAACTGCAAGGTCCCTCTGGCCATCTGAAAAATCACTGGAGATTTCTATTTTCTAAAAACGGAGTTAAGATTTTCAAGAGTGCATTATTCTTTCACATACATGAGCTCAAACAGCTTTCACTGGGACACAACACTTGTCATTTTTACCATTTTCACTACCTTCTCCCCCCGGCTCCTGCCCTCGTATACCCTACAACTACTTAGGCTGATGGTTGCTGGATGGAAAGATTTGAAATCACAAATGTCCACGTTAAACTGTCCCTAATATCGACCGTGGGATTTTGATCTTTTAATCCTACTAGTCAGGGCCCATTGCGAACACTTACTTTTACAAGCGGAGCCATCAGTCCAGCAGGAAGATCAAAGTAGGGAACGTTTGGCACCAGACTAGGATCGTCGTGGTTCATGTGAGGGGGTCCTTGTCGCCGCATGTGAGGAGGCTGCCCGTTAAATCCATGCGGGGGAGGCCCAAAATCAGGGTGCTGTGGCCCTCCCCAGGGAGGATGCTCACTGATTCCAGGATGAGGCAATCTGTGACCAGGGTGATGATGAGGAGGTCCAATTTCTGCAGAGTGGAAGGGTTAAAACATTTTATTTAGCTATAGAGAAAGGAAAGCAGAGGGATGTACTTCAATTAGTGCATTTATCCTAAAAAACAATCTTGGCACCCAGAGCCTTGCAGACCAAGAAAAGCAACGGAACTGAAGAAGTAGAAGCTGGCTACAGGTCCACATTCATTAACATCTTGGAGTGCATTTCCCTCCCTGGCCATAACAACTGCTCTCAAGACAACAGGATACTTTAACCCTAAGCCACTGCTTACTTTGGGACATACTGTGGTCAAAACGTACAAGAAAGGTACGCTCAAGAACAAAAGGTTTCAGATGCAGCAGAGCAGCTACTGATGAGATCTTTTTCTGAAGCCGAAATACACAATCATGGCTTAGCACTGACCTGTAATTAGTTCTGTCTCTATGCCAAATCAACATATATAAAAGAAATAAATATGGCAGGAATTAACTCACATGAGTAGGTGACAAGAAAATGCTTTGTTTAAAGAGGCGTTTTGAGAAGAAGTAGAGATAATATCCTGTTAAAATAGAGAAGTGAATGACATACATCCAATCACTGATGGACGAACCATTTGCCATGAACACCAGGATACCCTGCTGAACTCACTGCACTATACAGAGAAAAATGCAAGACTGAAAATCAACATCTTCTGCAGCAGGACCAACAGTTTTTCCAGGAAAAGCCATTATAGCCATTGTCCAGTCTTTAGCCAGTACTATTTGACTCATCTTCATCAGAGCTTGAACAGTTTGTGTTGTCATTGCTTCACCACTTCCCTAATTTTAGCCATCTGTTTTAGCAGATCCCCTCCTCCAACAACTTCACATGAAACAACAGATGTTTTAGATCACCACTACAATCCAAAACAGAGCATCTTTTTCTGAGCTTAAACCTTAATTCCCCCAGGACAAGAAAAGCTATTTTCCCTACTCACTACCACAACTCTTAAGAAAACAAACCCAAAGAAAAAGGGGAGGGGAAAAAAAAAAAGAACAGTTTCTACTGGTGAAGTTAATCACAATCCTAAATAGATAAGCTCTAATTCATTGGTTTTCAATGTTTTTTGGACTTGGGTAATTGAGAATCTTTTAAGCTTAAAATAGCAACTCCTACAGAGCAACGTAATTTCTCTTTTAAGTGGCTTGTCACACAGAACCACAGTGATCTTTAGACTTTACGTTGATAAGGATCATTCCAGAATAATTATAATTTCTGCATGTGAAACAGAAACTGTATCAGGACAGAACTATACCAGACTTCACGAGAGAGCCCGCAGCCAAATCTGAGCCACAAAGGCCAGGCAAGCAGTGCACTGCCTACACTCTCAGACATCCCTGTGTTCCAGCAAGAAAGCAAACCAAACAAGAAGGGAGAACCGGAGGTAAGGATCAGTTCACCAGACACGACCAAGCCACACAACGTTAAGGCAGATAATTCGAGGGCTTTTCAGTAAAAATAAAGAGAAGAAAAGAAGGGCATGGATGAACGTATGCACAAGAACAAATGCTTCCAGCCTGGCTTCCTCTAACTTCCTCTATCTAAGGAGGACACAGCTGCAGAGCCTCATCTATGGCCTGATGTTCAAGAGACTGAATTACAAGCAAATGCTGCTTCTCACCTTTGAGCTTACTATTTTTAATATGAAATAGTCACAAAAGGGGTGCCTGTAGAAATGCTGACTCGAGTTTGGATTACGATTTCTGGTTATCTACATCCGCTAGGGAAGGAAGGCTCAAAAAGCAAGGAAGCATCCAAGTCTGCATGTATTTCCTACTGAGGTGTTAGTGGTAGCTTCCCAAACGCTCAAACTCAACATTTCCCAGGAAAACCACAACAGTCCACCGAGAATAAGCTGTCACCCCAAAGCACTAAATAATTTTCTAACGGCAATCAGCATCACAACAAAAGAAAACCTGGCCCGGTACACACTTTACCTTGAGGAAAATCCCCCTGGGGGTAATCAAAACGATGAGGATAAGGAGGCCTTTCAAAGGGATGGCGAGGTGGAAAATCATCCTGCATGAAGCGAGGTGGAAAGCGGTTGAAATTATGCGGATGCGGGGGCTGGTTGAATTGGGGATGTTGCTGATGTGGAGGAAATGGGCCTCTGAAGTGAGGTGGCCGCTGCATTCGAAATGGAGGTTCCCTTTGACCCCCACCCCATGGAGGTTGTTCATGCTGGTTGTTCCACGGTGCTTCAAACTGGTTGTTCCAAGAAGGATCGGGCTGGTTGTTCCAAGGTGTCTCTCGCTGATTGTTCCAGCCTTGATCTCTCTGTTCGTTCCACATTCCTTCATGGTTGTTATTCCACGGAGGACAATGAGGTGGTCCCTAGTGGTGAAAAAAAGAAGCCTAGTCATTAGGCTACAAAAATATAGAACGCAATAAAAACAATTTACCTTTTTAAAATAAATATAGCCTGTACGCAACAGGCACAAGTGAAAGAACAACAGCAGGTCCAGAGAAAAGACAGGAAAAGACCGAATTGCTCCTAAACCGAACAGCTCTGTACTCCAGACAGTACTTCTTGTTCTGCTTGTTCACAGGGAAAGCGTGACGCTTGACAAACTGAAATACAGTTTATACTTTGCCTATAACTGGGCTCAGAATGAGAAAGCTCGGCATCTGAATCGGATTTGTAACTTTCACACCTTTTCACCACACTTCCACAACCAAGATGGCCATTCTGGACCTCCACCTCCTTCCACATCTTGTTTCAGAACTACGTTTCTTACCTGTTGTTGACCCCATGGTGCAACAGGGTGAGGTTGGTCAAACCAGGGTGGTTTATTTGGAGGAATCTGATCATGAGAACCAGGCCCACGTGGTCCACCAGAGGCGGGATCCTGCACTCCAGACCCTGTTGCATCATACTCTGTAGAACCAGCTAGCGGCAGCTGGGATTTACCATCATCTGCAACAAATTGGAGACCGTGATAAGCATCCAGGTTACAGGTAGTTAATAAAACACCAGCACACCTACAACAGGCTCCATCAGAATTTCGTTGGATGTGTAAACATGCTGCAGAAATCTACTACTGGGAGAGGAGATGTCTGATCTCAGTTTAACATTCATCTTTAGTTCTTTTTATGTTCCAGCATCAGACCATGCCAGCTGCAAACCTCCAACCCAACCAGCATAGCGCAGTACCTCACTACTAAAAAAGGAGGAAAAAAAAATAAATAAATAAAAATCTCACAATGTTGCCACCCCCTGATTTCTGCACAAGTCCCCAGAACAGGCTGGTACCTGCTTGTGTAACTGGAACAGATGGTGGAGCTGAGGCTGGTGCTGCTGTGGGGGCTTGAGGAGGGGGTGTGGATTTCACCTCGTTCTCTAGTGGTGGTATTTGCATTTGTTGCTGCTGCTGCTGCGTTAAACTGTTTACAAACTCTTCGTGTTGAGTTTTCAGGTTCTGTATCTGCTGTTGGAAGGCTACCTGTACAGGCTGTACTACCGTTGCATATTCAGTGATCAAGTTTGCCTGATAAAATGAGATAAATTAATAACAACAAGTTAACACTGCCCCTAAAGCAGTTATCCTATCTGTTCATTCAGAATCTCCAATACTGCTCTCCACCCCCTCCCGCGAAACGCATGAGAATGCGGGATAATCTGCTGGCAGAAGAACCTAGTCACACTGCAAAGCTCTGTGAAGATTTCCAAAATATTCTCTGCAGGCTAGAATCCATTGTCTATATTAATGCCCAGCTTTCAAATACAGCTAAAATCAACAGCATTCATTATTAACACTAAAAATGAATAGTTCCTGCTGCCGCAACAATTTTTATGCCTAGTATATACAATTTAAAGCTATGGTTTCTTTAATTTCTCTTTTACCAAACATTCATTTCCATAAAATGAGAACACACTGTCAAATATGTACATGATTGTAGTAGTAACAAATGCAAATAGACTTTCCGGGATTGCATCAGCAGCCGGATTACTGAACATTTGAAGTAACAAGGTTATGTTTTATATTATTTTTGTAATCCCTTGTAAATGACTTCGGGGGGTGTGTATTAATATTTACCTTTCAAAAAAGGAAAACATTTCCTAAATTTGTTTTCAAAATATTTACATTAATAAGAAAAGTGTTACTTTTCTCTTGTGGCTAACCTGGTACTGGCCAAGTCCAAGAGCCGGGCTCTGTAACTGCTGAATAATTGACTCATCAAAGTACCCATTTTTCTCCCATAGTTGAAGAAGCTGCATAAATTCAAGAGTGAAAGGTTTTTAGAAATGATGAACAATAAAAGAAAAACTGAAGCACAGCATTTGTACGTCTCTAGCTTTGTCAAAAGACCTAGGATTTCAGCACGTGTCTTTGAACCACCAAAGATTCAGATGCATTCATCATTACAGTAACTTTTAAATGAAGCCTAGGTACTTTTAAATTCTAGTTTAAGCGTGAATTAAAGCACATCCCGTAATAGACTTTATGAAGACAATCACACTAGAAAAATCTCAGTGGTCCTCTTCCATCCTCCTGTTTGTGAATTTGCCTAGCACTTACCTAACGAAGCAAAGCAAAGCAACCAGATAGATACTCACTCTGGCAATTTTCTGTTGCTTATCCTCCTCCACTGCTAGAAAACTGGTACAATAAATAGGCACAACCACCTTCTGCAAAGCAGCCAGAAGATCTCGTGCTTGCTTCCGCTGGCTTCAAAAAAAGGAATGGGAAGAGTTACTGCCTTTCACTATAACACTAAAAGCATCATAATACTCAATTTCTCCCAACTTCTGCTACACTATAAATAGCGGATTAATAAAATAGAGTTCCCTACTTTACGTTTTTATTGTGAAGTCTTGTCTGGAGGACAAATATACAAAGCAGGTAAAAGCTGCATCTGATTATTAAAGCACTAGATCTTGTGCCAGCTATGGATATCTTAAGACAGCTGCTAAAAATAACAAATACATTAAAAATAAAGAGTGACTAGTCAAACGAACAACGTATCTAGCGGAGAGAGACTTCACCAAATTAATGAAAAAATCAAACTGAAAACCACAGTTTACTTCTTACCAGTGATGCAATACATCATTGATTAAGTAGATTAGATGTAACCGAAGCTCAAAGTGAGCTCCCTCAGCTGTGATACGATTTCGCAGGTGCCCAGCCATCAGCTCACAGTGTGCAGGAGATTTTGCATTACTAAACATCCAGTTCTTGCCAGCCTTAGAAAAGAAAATTTAAAGTATTATTAGTCTAATGTGTTCAGGTCATACAGACTTCCTAGAACTCTGAAATAACTGCAAAAAGGGAAGCTTTCAAGTAACAGCTACCTACATCTCACCTACCATACAACAAAACATTAAACCTGCTGTTTACTATGCAGACAATTTGAAAATTCAAATTGTATTTAATCCACAAGACCATCAAATAACTGTTCAGATTTAGATCACTTACTGAGATTGCATCTTTCGTACAAGTGTCAATTATTGGTTGCAACAAGTTGTCAAATTCGTTCATATCTAACTGGGTTTCCTCCAAAACTTTCTGCATTTGTTGCTCAATTGCAAGGGCTACTGCTGATGTGACTTGTTCCTGAAAAAAAGAAGAAGAAAAAAAATAATTATATTACATCCAATATTCTTTTAAAGAACTGAGCTGCTGTATCCCAGTCCTCCTAACTGTGAGTAGTGATCTCGAAGACCAAGACCTTTTACAAGCAATGTGACCACGTGTAAATGTTTCAGTTATTTGTTTTTGAGAAGAGAAGACTCTTCCCATTCTTCAGGAAAAGTCCAGCTCATTTCCACCTCTAAAATCCTGCCATCCCTAATCAGAATCCACCTTAGAATACTACAAGCTGGAACGCCTTGCAGTTCCCAGCAACCTGCAGCATCAAACAAAGATTAAAGCAGTCACAATTTATTCCAGTCTGCAAACCAACAAGGTTTTTCACACAATAAACAAACTGTTTTAATCAAAGTTGAATCTTGCTAGCACATCAGATACATCTGTTCTAAGGAGATGATGGCAGTTGCCACAGAACAAAAATAAGCAAAGTATTACTCCCTCTCCTCCCCAACAAGCGATGCCGCCACCACCAGTCTGAAAGAAACCTTCTTCTCCCCCTTCACTTCGAATTTTTAGAGCCACCGGCAGCCTAGAATAAACCTGTTCAGTGCTTGTCTTAAACCCACCTGTCTCATAGCAAGGAGATGCTGCTCCTGCTGCTGCAGGTTCCACTGACTCTGCTGGATAAGTTCCTCCACGGATGGAGTGCCCTGAGGAGCCGGGATAGGTGCAGCCGGTGGGAGAGACGGCTGCGGCAGCGGCTGGATCTGTGCGGTAGCCTCGATATCTTGACTTTGCTTGCACAACACTATCAGACAAAGCAAACTTTTAAAGTAAGGCTTACAGAGAAATCTGCTACCACCAGCCCACACAGGAAACCCGTGCTGGTTCCAAAACAGACCCTCACTCTCTGCATGGCTGCTTAACACAAAATGAAAATCACGCAGTCAAGGGTGAATGGTGCAAAAGAGGAGCGTCAGCAACTCCTTGCGCACTTCCAGAGGAATGACTCCAACACAAGGCCAGCCCCCGGAGCTGCTGCGCTGGACCACCCTGTTCTCGAGGGCCCTCCAGGCGTTGAGCTCCGCGCTGCCGGTACCCGCGAGGCAGCCCAGCCTACCTCCAAACCCCCACCGGGGGGGGCGTGAGGAGCCGCGGGCAGGGCTCAGCCAACTACCTGGAGCTCAGAGGGCTGGAAGAGGCTGCAAACTAGTCCTGGCGGGTCACAGCGCGGCCAGGAGGGAGAAAAGTGGCTCCGCCAGCCGGGGCCGAGCACCGCTGGCCGCGGGGGAGGGGAGCAGAGCCCGCCGCGGCCCAGCGCCGGCCCCGAGCCGCCGGCCCGACACAAGCCGCGGGCCCCACTCACGCTGCTGCTGCTCCAGGGCCAGCTTGTACTTGTAGTAGCCGTAGAAGTCGCCCCCGAAGAGGAAGGAGAATTTGGGATTCTCCTTCTGCTTCTCCATCGTCATCTTCTCGAACTCGGGCCCGTTCCGCGCCACGAACTGCGCCAGCTTGTCGATGACATTCCGCAGCTCCTGGTCTGTGGGGAAGGCAGCGCCGTCAGCCCCTCCCGCCGGCCCCGCTTCCCCCCGGCGCCCTGCCCTCTCCTACCTCCCCACCCCCGGCCGGGCCGCACTCACCGTCGGGCGGCAGCGGCATCTCCATGGCTGCGGGACAACGGGCCGGGGCCGCCGCCAGCGCCGCTAGGCCGCACCGGCCGGAAGTGCCGTGAGGCGGCGGGCGGCACGCGCAGCCGCGCTTTACGGCCGCGTCGCTATGGAGACGGCGCAGGGCACGCGCGGCCGTTCCTCCCCCCACCCTCCCGAGGCGGCCTGAGGGGACACCCGGGCCCGGGCGGCGGCGATCCTGAAAGGGCCCCGGCCAGGGCCTCAGGCCGCTCTGGGAGCCGTCTCGGCCCGTAGCTCGCTCTTCCCCGGTGCCGCCGAAGCTCGCGGGCGCGTCGCCTTCGCCGGTCTCTGAAGGAGAAGCTGCCTGGGGCCTGTGAGGCCTCGTCCGCTGCCGCTGGGCACCTGCGGGGCTGCTGGGTCCCTCCTGCTCCAGAAGCACGTCCCAGCTGCAATTCAGTTGGCAGAAACCGATGGCATTAAAAGAAAGCATGTCATTTAACATGTGTTTCATCGGGGGACACACCGTCCATCGCAGCAGCACTTCAGCTACAGAGAGCATTGGCGTGGTGTAAAATGGGCAGGAACGTGGATGTGGAGGAGGCTCAGTGGAGAGCAAATCCAACCTAAAATATAACTTAAGAAAGTGTAGATGCTATGCAGGGACGTTACTTCAGCACTGTTGCTTTCCTTAAGTGACTTCATTTCTTTATGCAGTTAAAACGTTCAAATCGTTTCTGGTTCTTACCTTAACTTTCCTTTTGCCCCTCATAGTCCATTGTTTTTCAAAGTGGGATTAAAATGACACATTTACTTACCTGCAGGATTCAGGAAAATATTTCTTCAAAAGCCAGGTACTGATGGGATCAGCTTCATGTCCTAGTCAAGAGGTACAAGGCATGGCAGAAATTGCTCAACTCCCTCTACTTACACAATTCGAAACACCCCACAAAACCCCACCACGCTTGAAGACCATTTATACGAGAACTAGACATCAAAACTCAAAGTGGGGCCCAAATAATTCTGGTGTCCTTTAATATTTAGGAAAACTGAATTTACAAGTGGAAATGACCATCTGGGAATCACATGAGGCCAAAAGCAAACCTGAGTATCCTAACGCTCATCTGGAGCTGTAATCACTATCTTAAGTTTCAGGCATTAAATTACGCTTTACAGGATTTCCAGTCACACAGTAACACTCGCAGGCATCCTCACAAAAAGGCAGAATTTTTTATTCTCAACAAGACATACCATGAAGACCCCATTATATTATCTACAGAATATAAAACCTCAGAAAGAAGGATGTTGCCATGTATCCAAATAACAAATGAACACCAAAAAAAAAAAAAAATCAAATACAGACTCTGACCATGATTCTACATCACTCTGCAGTCCTGGAAATCAACACAGATCCCAGAACATCAGATGAAGTTTAAATCTTAGCTCATACTTAAAAGTAACAAACTTTTAAAAATTCTTGCTGCTGCCTTCCATTACTGCTTTGCACGCTGGAGCCCGCACAGTCACCGTCCAGGCTGCCACGTTCCTCAGCACACAGCAATGGTTTATCCACAAAGTGCCCCAAAAGCTACAGCTACCTGACAGAGGTGTCCGCCAAAAACCACCTGATTTATTTTAGACAGGGAAGAGTCCCAGTACCTGGGATCCCAGCAGCATCGACAGGCTGGAGGGGTGCGTCGCAGGCAATCCGGCCAAGTAACATCCAGAACTTCACAGAACGACAGAGTTGAAATAAGAATAGGAAAACAATACAAAAGTGTTCATTTGCTTCAGTGCCAGATTTCATACAGTAAGGAGTGCGTTTTGTGTTTTTTTGGTTAAACCACTCATATTCACATAAATTTATAGAGTACCAATATAAAACAAACAAACAAAAAGATGGTTGTGACTGCCACCTGCACACTTGCACTTGCATATCTACATAATGTGATTGTATCACACCCTTGTGATCTCAGGATTAATAAATTTGTTTTACTGGCCTGTACCATCACCGCAAAGATATTCCAGAATTATTTTTAACAGCTTACAACATGGTTCAGAAATGGAAGCCTTAGAAAAACAAAACTTTCCCTTTATTTATATTGCACCTTTTTCACAAAGAGCTACATGGCAGAAGTTTCTTCTGCTGCGAAATGCTACATCAGAAAAATGTGGGTTTGAACACACATGAGAAGGAAAAGGTCTTGAGCTTCAGGAATCATCATGAATTGACCCCAAATCACCAACACTATTTTTACAAATCACTGTACACCTACAAAGCCTAAGTATTGCCTCAGTGTTATTTAGCATTCAGGTATTTAAAAAACACAAGCATTTTACCACATGATAAAGATGCTCTAATAGCTACTGGGTACTAAAATTGAATCTGCAAGGGAAATATTTTCAAGAGATCTTCAAAGAGCACCAAATACTCTACGGAGCTACCAACAGAGAACCCACACGTAGTGGGGAGAGGTTGGTTTCTTTCACACTGGTATTTCTAGAACTATCCAGGACTGTTTTGGGAGGAATTTCCCAGTTTTGTGATGTATATACATGTATGCTAGAAATGCACAATGGAAATCAAAACATTTCTAAGGATACCAGTGCCTGGTCTCTTAACACTAGTTATGGCATCCCCATCATCCTAGTTTCAGTCTACGTAACCATCCGGTAAGGTATCACATCCATATGGCAAAACATTAATCCGATTAATCTCACAAGTGGCCATTACTACTAATGTACGGCACTCCCAAAGCTTCCTGCAAGTAAAAAACCCAAACCAACCCCCTTCGCTTTGATTTAATAACAGGGTCATTATACACGATTGTCTAGATATGCCCTTTTATTCCAGTGTTTCCATACTTTCTACAGACCTATGTACATAGTTAAATACGTCATTAATTTACAAACCATGTTAAAACAAATGTTTCACCTTGCCAAACAAAATCTTGCAGCAGTCCAAGACTAAAATATATATTACAACAATATCAGAAACTTCCTTTACCTGAATGTGGGCACTATTGCTTAAGGACTCGGATTCAGGTACTCAGCAAAACCACCTCTTGTAACTGATTCACTTAACCGTTTTTTTAATTATATGTTCTACCATACAAAATTATCCCTGTTGACCACAGACTTGAACTAGAAGAGCATGAACACTGTCAGGCAGTCTCCAGGGAAGAGATTCACTCTCCGGGCCTTAAACGGATGATATCCTCATTTTGGGTCAGTCCCTTTTCGCTCTGCAAGTACAGTAGTTTTGTTTCAGAGACACAGTGAGGCCATGAGCCCAGACCGGAACTTGGGACAAAGTATTTTCAATAGAAAGCCCTCACCTGCTACCGTACTCTTGGCAGAAAAAGCTGAGCTAAAGACCTGCCAAAGTAAGTGTGCAGTGCAAGCTTTCTCGGAAGAGTTGCAAAAAAGACCTGGTCATGTTCTTTAAGAGGAAACCATCTAATATATTTAATAATGCCTCTGATCTGTGAATAAAGTACGTGGAGCTTTATTCCAAGTAACAGTTCTAGTTGTATGACGATGGTACAGCAGTAGCCATACCGGAAGATGTACAGATGAACTCAGAGTATGCCTGTACATCCCTGGGGCCCCCAATGCTACTTTTTTCTGGTTATTTCACCCCTCTATGAAGCAGGGAAGAATCATCCCCATTTTCCAGCTGGGAAACTGAGGCACAGAGAACTTAATTAAGCATTTGCAGGAGTCTAACAGTTTACAGCTAGCTCCCTTTGAAAGCAGCTGGAGAACTTCAGCCCCTCTTAAAAATCTCAGCATAAATGTCTCATCCTCAAATTAGTCTTTTGCAGAGCCAGAACCTAATCCAAATCCAGAGTCCACACAATCCTTTTTACATGTATGTAAAAGCACTTAAATATTGGGAAGTGAGGCTTAGAAATACATATTTTGCACTTTCCCATATTAAAAAGAAATAATTATACATAAATTAATACTGGAACAAGCGAAAGATATTTCATCTGAAAGAATGCTTTTCCTCATTATCTTGTTCTTGTTACCCAGGGTTAGGGAATAATTTATTTATTCAGATTTTCTAAAACAAAAGCCCAAGTTCTAAGCTAGCATGAACAGATTCAACCCCAGTCGAGTCAAGGAAGTTCTGCTCACAAACATCAGCAGCACAGGTAACCCATCTCTGAAGTTTCAGAAGGACCATTTCCCCTTTTGGTCTGTCTGGTGGAAGGCAGTCTACATAACTACCTCCACAGTCAGCCAAAAGAATAAGATCAGGTTGACTTTGCACTTAAAAATAAATTCTTTATTATCCAGAAAGGAGCCAAATCATCATCTCGCATCACGGAAATGGTAATTCTTAAAGCAATAAATAAGTGGAGGGAGTGTTCTGTACCACACTCTAAATTTTGTCACTGGTATCTAATACCTCTCTAGTAAAAACATAATACTTATGCTATCAAAAATCTCACTGTACAACAGCTTTTCCGTTAAGGAAAGAAGGCCCCTAAAATCTCCTGTTGCTGAAGCAGTAACAGTAGCAATCTGATTCAGTGAAACCCAGGTTCAACTGGTTTCATTCCTTTCACGCACAAATGCAGCGTCTGACGCACAACAATCAACTTGTCTAGAATTAAGTACGTTCATTTATACTAACTGAATCAGTTCTTCTTAATCATAAATTATCCATTTACTGCTGATTCAAGTAACTTTTTCTGAACAATTTACTATTCGAGCTAGGGGAGCTGCGGGAACAGGCAGAATGCAAAATTTAACTTTTTTTCAGCAGAAAGTAGAAGTCAGGCTAAATGCACGCAGCAACTCCAACCGCAGTAATTAGGAAACTTTAAAAAAAACAATTAGGGGCTAAAAAGATAGACTTAAGAAACAATTAAGAATGATGATTATGCAAATTAATGCCTTCATAATATATGAATCATGTAAGAGAGCATAATTTATGCATAAAACTGAGAAGAAAACACCTTAAACCTTTCAATTTCTAAAGCAACAAGAGTTTTGTAACAACAGGTGTGAAGCAAGTAAAAAAAAAAGATCATATTATTCCAAACACTTTATTTGTGAAGGTGTTTTTTGTATTGCCAAGGAAGAGCAATGTCTGAAGTTATAGGACTACGTTATTCAGAAAAAAATTATGATCTTAAGTTCTGTTTGTTTGTTATCTACAGTGACTGGGACCAACAGTGATTTTAGAGAACCCTGTTTCTCTTTGCCTGAATTACGCTTCTTGAAGAGATCAATCTTTCTACTGCCTTCTCTTTCAGAAACTCTTCTGGTTTGTCATCAAAACCCAAGGCATCGGCACAAAAGTAGGTAATACCCACACGAAGTTTCATAGCTGCTCCAGATGCATTCAGGCCTACCTATCTGCAACTGATACACGTAAGTCAGTCCTCCTCAAACAGACAAATCCTGATAACCAGAAGTACGCCTTAGTTTCACTTCTTTCTGAAAGTTTCATTAAAAGAAAGTATCATTAAAACATATTAGAGAACAAATTAAAGGTGACGTTACCAGCGTGGAAACAAAATAGTGGCCAGAATTCAGCTGCCAAAGGAATAATCAGTTGACAGACTCTGAAAAGGAGCAGTGACAGCAGCTATTTTACTCTGAAGTTTCGTACGTGCATTTCACCAGAATCTCTGTACAAGAGCTACAATGTGCCTTCAGTTCCAGTGTCAGATCTAGCTGTTTCGCGTTTAAAGGTCTGCTTAGCACAAGTTGAAGGTCTGTACCGCTTTCACTACACATGCATGTTCCCTTCTGCAAAACCTGTACAATAAAATGGCTTTACATTCATGGATGTACTAAAAGTTTCTGACAATGTTGGGGACACTTTGATATCACAGTCTATACCTGTTTGCCAGGATTCTATATATCAAAACGATTTAAGTTGTAGGTAGTTGGATAGTTTTGCCGATTATACTGGAAGTGGTCTGTTAAGATATTGGTTCGACCATACTGATAGTCTCCATGTTGTGCAAATGCTGTAAGTCCGTTCTGAGACTTTTCAGGAGTGTTTCGATGCCGGTCCAAATTCACAAGGTCTCCAGTTGTAACTGGAAGCAGCTGCTTCTTTGCTTCTTGGTTTGCATCATATTTTGTCTAGGAAAGAAAGAAAGAATGTTTTTCTTAGCTATCACCTAACATATTCATATACTTAGAAAAAAGCACGCAGTTTTACAATTGTGCTACTATCTATGCCTGTTAGAGTCTTAAAATATTAGTGACTCCTAATAAAAGCCTCATTCCTCTCATATGCCAAATCGGTAAGCTGCTCTTTCGCTCAAGAGATTTGAGTTACTTCTCAATCTTCATTTTTCAAGAAAACATTACGATCAAAATTTAAGTTTGTTAGAGACCTAACAGCTGGCCTGACCCAAGCACCTGAGTACTTCGCTTAGGTGACACACGCACCTCCTCTGCAATGATGTTTTACGCCATGCAGTCTACATTTTTGTTCTGCTAGCCGTTAACTTGTTGTACAAAAAAAATCATTCAAAGCTACTGGACTGTTTCAAGTGAGTTTCCTGGATAAATAAACAAACAAACAAATAACTCCCTTACCTTGTTATATAAAAAGACCCCTAAGATAGCTGTCATCATTCCAAGGACATTGGTGCTCGTAACGGGATTGCGAAGCATTATAAGGGACACTGTGATAACCATGATTCTTTTTGTGGCATTTGCAACAGAGTAACTTAGCGGGCTGATCAGATTAAGAATACTGAAGGCAATGACGTTCTGGGCAAAATTACAGAATCCACTGATTATAAGCAGCATCAAGGTCCAGGACCAATGAGACATCGTGCTCTGTTGTAAAGACAAACATTACAAGAAAAAAAAAAAAAAAAGAAAGGTGTAAGGCTTCAGATAAGAGACAAAGAAACACAAATACAACTGGAGTCACTTCTTACCTGCCTTTGGTAGGAAGAACGTCTGCAACTTAACTCTAGAGAGGCACCCGAATATGTTACATTATGCAACTACCAACTCTGAGAAAACATCTCTCTACATACTTGCACACGCAGTCCGGGTGCGTTTGTTCCTGTCTGCAGCTACTAATTCCCGAGACTTACGCCGTACCATAAGCTACCTCTCCTAACCTGACACGAATACTCACAGTAAACACTATGCTTATTTCTTTATATTGTTTTGTGAAACAATTTGCAGATATTTCACAACAGTTCCTTTCATGCTGATGAGGAACTACACTGAAACATGTAAGTGCACTTTTTGGGTATGGGTGGTGGTGTTTGTTGTTTGGTTTTTTTTTCCTCTTTTCTCTCTTAATAGCGACCAGTTTCCCAAATACAACACTTACCAAGTCATTCTCTACTAAGAAGGAAGAAAGATCTACCAAAACCCACGTTGGGATCATGAAGAACACAGCATGACACCCAAGTATGTTCAGCAGGCGAAGATGATGTATTCGGGAATCTCTTAACACCTGGCAAAAAACATCATTAAACAGCCTTTCTTCAGCTACTGCCCAGGTTATCAGTGGAGATTCAGGAGCCATGTAACAGTAACAGCTTTAGACAACAGATAAAGTAAAAATGATAATGAGAAAAAGAAGTAAATACTGTTATAGTGTGAATTTCCTATAAGTAAGACCAAAGAAAAACAGACGGCCATTTGAAAAACAATGATTTCTTAAGGGGTGACTCCTAGTATTAACAAGATAGTAATACATTTAAAATACCCTACAAACCAGCAATCATTTTGTAACTAAACAGATTCATGACACACATTTTAACTTTGTTTCTAAGATTTCAAGGAGCACCTAGTCTTGACACCGACTCATTCACTACTGAGAAAGGATTTGATACAGCAAGATACAGTAAAAGCTTTCCAATGAACTGTTAAATTTAAGCACTGTCGAACGGTCAGCGGAAAAAAAAATCCATGCCAAGGAGTGAAGCAAAGGCTCAGGATAAACACTGAGTTCTGCCCAATGTTCAGAATAACAGCTTCGGCAGGCAGCAAGAGCTGCAGAGAACAGGTGTGCAAAACGGGCAACCATTTCTTTGGGCTCCTTTGACTCTAAAGTCAACTTAAAAAAACCCCAGAGACATACGTACTGGAAAGCACATACTGTTCCGCTAAAGGATGATGTTACTGACCGATGTTATGAACGGCACAACTATTACCTTCTTTGAGAAGATGTTCTGAAGTGAAAAACACAGAGTAGCAGCAAGTGCACTGATGAGTCCCCACATGTCAAAGGAAAGTTCCGTGACAGTGGCCAACAGGACACCAGTTATTATGGGGATCAGAGACAAGTACACCTGAAAGAGGAATAGAGAGAAGTAGCTTACATCTTCTAAGAATTTTCATTTCAACTCAGTTTATACATACCACTGATTTGGGGAGGAAAGGAGAAGGAAGAATAAAGCAACAGAACAAGGGATCAACTTTTATACTATTGTAGTTTGAGGAAATTAAGCGACAACAATACACACTATAACAACTCCAGTGCATCAGAGAGCATCACCTTGCTCAATGTTTAGATGTGTTTTCTTTACATTCACGATAAAAGGAAAAGGGACTTGTAAAATCTACATAATGTGATTTCAATCACAAAATTCACCCAGCTAACCAAAGCCTGAACCTTCCTTATCCCAGGCAGCAGAGCACACCACGAACACCACCAAGAGAAGAAACCTCAGCAAACCTGTCCGCACCTTCGTCGTCTGCTTTTCCTTCATTATGATCCGCGAAAGAAGAACCACCCATATTGGCATCGTCGCTTTTACTGAGAACGGAAAGAAAGTGTCGGTGGGGACACGAAGCTTGGGCCAGCTCCATTAACCACCATCAGCAGAGGGTGAGCGCTGGGGATGGAGGAGGGGCTCAGGCCTGGTCCCACTAAGCTGTAAGATCAGGCCACGCTGGGTCATCCCTGCTGGGCACTTGTACAAACACGGGCTGGTTCTTGGTGCTGTGGGACACTGCGCCAGGCACACGACACGGAAATGGGCACCCATAGGGGCACATGCTGGGACACAGAACACGGCACTGGGCACCCAGAGGGGCACAGGACACAGCACTGGGCACCCATAGGGGCATATGCTGGGACACAGGACACAGCACTGGGTGCCCATGAGGCATAGGACATGGCACCAGGCACCCATAGGGGCACATACTGGGACAGAGAACATGGCACTGGGCACCCACAGCAGCACAGGACACAGCACTGGGTGCTCATGAGGCATAGGACATGGCACCAGGCACCCATAGGGGCACACACTGGGACAGAGAAGATGGCACTGGGCACCCACAGCGGTACAAGACACAGCACTGGGCACCCATAGGGGTGCACACTGGGGCACAGGACACCTCACTGGGCACTCACAGAGGCACAGAACATGGCACTGGGCACCCACAGGGGCACAGGACACACTGGGGCACAGGACACCACGCTGGGCACTCATAGAGGCACAGAACATGGCACTGGGCACCCACAGGGGCACAGGACACACTGGGGCACAGGACACCACGCCGGGCACCCACATACGCACACGCTGGGCTTCGGGTCGCGCACCAGGCACGGGTACAAGCACGCACTGGGCACCAGGTCACCGCTCCGGGCCCCTACAGGAGCACGACCGGCGCTGGGACGTCCCGCCAGGCACCCGCAGGCAGCACACACCGGGTGCCGGGCCACCCCGCCGGGCCTCACCTGTGTGCGCGTAGGAGACCGGGACCCTCCAGAGCGAGACGTGCGCGGAGACGGAGGCGAAGTACTTGCCGAAGGCGAGGGGCAGGATGTAGCGGGGGTAGGCGCGGGGCGGCAGCTGGGCCGGGCCGGCGGGCGGTACCCGCCAGGCGCGCAGCAGCGGCGGCAGGAGCCCGCACAGCCCCAGGATGTGGAAGAGCGAGACGGTGACGGGCCGCGGGAACCCGCCCAGCAGCAGCTTGTTCACCACGTTGCCGCCGGCGCTCAGCCCGTACCAGGCCAGGCACAGCGCCGACACCCGCGCTCCCTCCCGCAGCGCCGGCCCGCGTCCCCCTC
>VYXH01002936.1:128151-150183 GCA_013397275.1 Burhinus bistriatus | reverse complement strand
TTTTTTTCTTTTTCCTTTTTTCCTAGAAGTTTGCAGGAAGGGAAAAGGAGGAAAAATATTTGGCTGGTGGTGGTGGGATCAAAAATATCATTAAACATCTAGTTTTTGCAGCATTTCTCAGAGACTGGATTTAAACTGAAACCAGACTAAAATATGTGGATGCCTATGGAATGTTGAGCTGAAGCTGGTCTCCCAGCCTGCAGTGCAACACCTGCCGTTTAAAACCCAATCTCCGTACCACATGACTTTTAAAAAAAACGCAATCATGTTCAGAGATGTGATACAAATAAAACTACAGTTTTTGCACATTGTCTCTCGAATATCTCACTGCCAAATAAAAACCCAAATCAAGTCAAATAAATAGATGCATATTTTGTTAAGGTAACTTCCACAATTTTCTCTGTACCTGCCTGTAATAAGATTCCGGCATTCAGAAAGTGCTGGAAATCCTCTTCGCTTCTTGGGGACTAACACTTTTTTATAGCTGGCTCGCTATAGAGTTTTGAACTCAATTTATCAACCTTCGTATGCCTTCCTTTGCAATTGTTAGTAAACTGGTAGCAGCATTTCACAAAAGGAGAATTTAGAGGAAAGAGCTGTAAAGAACCAGCTCCCTCACACCCTCTGCTCGTTGGGCCTGTTTGTCCAGGACAGGAGGCTTTCTCCATCTTTAAGTGGCATAGCGTCTGCCGTTTTGCTAACTGCAGATGTAAAAGCATTTTTAGCAAAACCGTACTCAGTCTAGGCAGACGTAAGGCAGGATGTTCAATCTACCATCATCCCCGTGCGGATCTAACGATATGCACTGTGTCCAATCATACCAGTTACCCTGTGTGTCGTAACAACCGTTCACGCCTGGCCAGTTATGTTCGCGTATTCTGTCGAGGTCATCACTCGTGACCTCTCTTGTGACCCCAGGCAAGTCTGTAGGTTTGCTGTTAGGAGCTAGAACGTGAGTCTTTCTAGCCTCTTTTCTAGTGCTTTCCTCCTGCTTTAAATATTCAGACATGAAGTAGTGAGCTCCTGGAGTCTGTACTCCTGATGAAGACAGCAAGCTACTCTGTCTGTTTAAATATGACTGAATGATTTCATTTCTGGATAATTCTTTCCAGTTCGTTTGTTCAAAGGGGCTTTGCAGGTTGGGCTTTTGCTCCTGCTTTTCCGTTTCTGTCCTGTGCTGTTCAGTAAGTGCAGGGATTTCTACCTGCAAAGGATCTTTCTGTGTTAAAGGTTTTATCTGTCCTGTCATGGGATCAAAAGTGAGTTTTCTCTCTTTTAATCTCACAGGTTTCACACCCCCTTCTGTCACGTGCCCATCCAAGTTGACTGTATAGTCTCTGGGTCGGTACCTTTTCTTCTTTTTACTATCGGAACCTGAAGCAGCATCATCACTGTCCATTTTTGAAGCATCCTGTGAAAAGCCCACGTGTGGCGTGAGAGATTCCCCAGGGTGGGAGCTGGTTTTGCAGCCGGGAGATGTGTGCTGTTGAAGTGTCCCTGCTGTGTGCCTGTGCTGGCTTTCAGAAGGTACCTGCTGCTCCTGCCAGTGCTGAGATACCTCAGTTACCGATTGTTGAGGGAACTCCAGTCTTTTTGCTGGCATTGGAGGTGTCGATGGTTGCATCAAGGATGGTGGCGGTGATGGCACCTGTGCAGAATCTAAGAACTGAGACCTTTGAGATGGACTAGGCATCGAATCCTTTGGTGAGTACGTAGTATGCTGCCGAGCAAAAGTGTCATGCCTAACGTTTCTAGGGCTAAACGAGGAACAGCGAGGACTCTTAGGTTGGTGCGGTCCTGTGGTTTCTTCCGATTTATCATGCTGCTGAAGCACTGCAGTCTTTAATAATGAGGAAGTGCTTGAAGGTTTTACAAGTCCTGGAGAACTGGTGTGAGGTTTTACAGCATTTACCGGGATCTTATTGTGTTTATCATTTTCACTGAGTTCTGTCCTGCTGCTTTCAGGCCCTGCATGTAGATTTACGTCTACAGGACTAGGAAAATTTTCAGGACTACCTCCAATGCCATTTGTTGGGGGGGGTGAAGAGTTTTGTAATACTTCATGACTAGCTTTGGAGACTTTTGCGGGAGGAGGGCCCTGATGCCCGTCCCTGTGTTCACCTTTCCTTTTCCTATTTCCCAATTTCTCTGGTTTTGGAGAATTTAGTTTCTGTATATCATTCCTGCTTTTCAATTCACTGATTGGCTTTGATCCAGCCACAGCAGGAAGTTGCGCTTCTTGTTTGCAGTTGTGAGCACCACCATTTGCTGATCCAGGTGGATTCGGCAACCCTCTTGGCACTGGTTCATTCTGGGTTACAGGTTCTATCAACTTTTGCCAATTCCGCAACAATTTCTTGGCACGTTTGGCAAGTTCCTCATTGGATGTCTTCTTCCTCACCTCATTGATAAGCCTCCCAAGTCTCGTTTCCTATAAAGAAAGAAAAGTTGTTTTACAAACAGGTATCATTCTAAACAAAATTCTTAAGGTAAATTTCTGCTTTGTAACGCTTACACTCAGAAACACCTAGTTAAAAACCACGGAAGATTTAAGTGTTGAATTAATCTTTTTGGAAAGGATTAGTCCAGTTGGTTGTGCTCCGCCACACAACATGAAACCTACTGGAGGTTTCGAGTCACCCTGTCTTTATTCCCTGGCTAAAGCACCAGAGCCATGAGCTGTGAAAAACATCAGAAAAGAATTCTTTCGTCAGCACGAATCTTGAGAATAAAGGTGCAAGCTCAGATTCGAGGGGGAATGCAGCATCCAAGGCAGAAAAGGTACGTGCTTATCACAATGAAAGTATAAGATCTGCAGAAAGAGGCAAGAGAAAAAAAATTCCAGAATCTTGGCCCGTTACAGTAATACGTGGACAATAAAAATCTCCGTTTCACAAACCTGACTAGCCAGGGTGCGACTTATGTCCTACCTTCTGCCTCCATCTCTCCTCTCCCTTCACTCCCCAGTATCTTGAAAGGGTATGAAAGACCGCTTTAAACAAGCATTCCTAGGGTGTCCCAAAGTGGTTTCATAAGCGGAAGGAAGTGAAGTGTTTGATTGTTCCCAAAGCACATTTGAAAACAAAGAATTGTTCCACAAGTCAGATTACTTAAGAAAAGCACTTCAAAGGAAAACATAGACCAGACTGTGAGAGAAATATGCAACATGTTGTGATACGTATGTTGACATACAGCTGGAGTTATAGTTGAGCAGTAGTTAAAAGCAAGTAACACCAATAATTTCAATATAAAGATTGAAACAAGTTTTATAATTTAGCCATAAAAACTTCTTTGGGCTCTGTTTGTAAGAGTGGCCAGTGAGGCTGCAGCTGCTATCCCACCCGATGCTTTGGCTTTTAATAACACCTAATCTCACCACCGAGACCAGGCATTGAAACCTGCTTAATTGAATTTAAGATTAATTTTATAGACACAGAGTAACTATATTCCTGTTTCAGATTCTTTGGTGCTTGGTCACCAAACATCTGAAAAGGTGCCCAGTGCTTCAGCGAGCAGAATGATGTTGCCGAATGCAACAGAATTAATCAGCAGCAAGTAACGATTAGTTTAGTGCCCCACACAAACAGGAACTGTGCCGCACAGAATACTGATCTGAATCCAGAAAGAATCACTGTGTACGCATTGAGATGTCAGGAGCAGCACGAGAGGGACAAAATAATATCTTAATTGTGAATCCTTTGCAATCAATCTATTGTTTCAAGAAAAGCTCTTATGGAAATTAGACAGGCAGAGAACGTCCTTTTATGCACACAAAAATCAAGCGATGTTTAGACGGTGACATACCTCAAGTGCCTCTTTGGTAATAGGGTATTTCTCCAGGCTGGAGATCACTTCCAGCACTGCCACCATGTTATGGATCTGTAACAAGGAAGACAAAGTCACTTCACGTTTCACATACAGGTCTTAGTTATCAAATGTAATTTAAGACCTTCCACTTTATAATTGCTGGAAGCATTAATCACAAAATTGCTATCACTCTGTCTGGCTTTAGGGAGCGGGTTGTTCAAAGAATAGGGACAAGGACACTTTACTGACCTAGTTGGAAACTGCAGGAGCTGTAACAAACGTACTCTTATGTAAAACTAAAGGAAACATTGGCAATAAAACCAGTGTGACTTACTGGCAATGTTCTCAGCCCCCTAGCCAAGGCATTAGTTAACTGTCCTACAGCCTAACTGGAAAGAAGCTGTGGCTGCCTCATCCCTGGAGGTGTTCAAGGCCAGGTTGGACGGGGCTTGGAGCAACCTGGTCTAGTGGAAGGTGGCCCTGCCCATGGCAGGGGGGTGGGACTGGGTGAGCTTTAAGGTCCCTTCCAACCCAACCCATTCTGTGATTCTATGAAACTTAAGTGCCAAGTGGACCAAGAAGAGCAACGAGTCAAATCAGGAATCTTGCATTTATTCCTTTAGGCACTGCTTTAGATTGACACAAGTCACCATTCTACAATCCTGTTCAAAATATTGATGCTTCCTGTAGCTGCACACCAAGAGTCTAAAAACCCAGGTCTAAACTCCTCCGAGTGGAAAGGCAGAGCTGAAGCAAGCGCTCTGCCCAGTAGGTGTCCTCAGACCATCGCCCAGCACCAGAGGGACCAGGCAAGGGATGGAGCTCGGCTCCAAAACAGCCGCCTTCCAGACGCCACAATCGTCCCAGAATTGTATTTCCTGATAGGCGGGATGGTGAGGAGTTACTGCAGAAATTCACGTTACGTTAACAAAGCGTGGAGCAGATTTTCTGGTGGGCTTCACTGCAACATTTCTGCACGCACGAGTAAGCGCCACACAAAAGCAGTTGCCACAATCTGCAGATGTTCAGCACGAGTGCGATTTTAGTAATTTCTGTGAGAAACTCCAGACTACAGAGAGATCCGCATTTCCATTACTTGATGTTAAGAGCACCAAAACCTGGAATTTCTAATTCACCTTTGTAGACAGATTTAAAAGATAAGCAAAGGAAAACTCGAATCACAGTGTCATTTATTGCTTAATTGCATTTGTGACTCAACTGGACATGAACTGCATCTGAGAAAAATCTCGCAGCGAGAACCTCCGCAGGGATCCCACATTATCCCAATGTCTTATCAGAGGCATAATCAGGCACCCTACCCTCCCAGCCATACGCTCTGCTGCACGAGTCTTCATTTTAAAAAGACTGCAAGTTTGTAAGAATTGGCTTTTGCAAGTCAATTCTACCCTTCTATTAAGATACAACAAGAGAATCGGGAGCCGAGTCTCTTCCGTTCAGAAAATCTTGTGCGGAGACAATGTTTTTTCCATCACAGGAGGACTGCTTCACGTTGGAGATACCTGGATAAAGCCATCAGCAACAGAACATTTTGCCTGATTTTTAGATTTACTTTTGTCGAACTTATGTTTAAAGTCTGTATAGGCTTTGAATGATTATAACTCTTACAGGTTGTAAAACCAACTTCAGACCAAAGATGACTTAATTTGTCAAGGTCTTTTCTTCGCTGAACTACAACGCCTCCGCAGATATTTAAAGCTCTGCCACCCGGTCAGGTCTGGTAAAACTCTGCTTAAGCTTTAAAGCGGCAATAGCACGTATTTTGACATATTTTAGTTCTTACTATTTCACTTCAGTGCACTAACTTTCTTCCCTGTTGTGATCCTTGCGCTGCCCTCAGTGCCAAGGAAGGATGATTTAGCACCAGTTTAAGCAATACATAACACCAGGGTTTTTTTTCAGTTTCTAGAACCAAAGCACTTAGAACAGCTAATGCTCAATTCTGGGAGTTTCCAGACAAGCATTTTTAGACTTGCAAAACATGATACTGTCCTTCTCAACACGTATTTTAGATTACAAATTACGAGGGTGCAAAAAGGCTCTGTGTATTGCACACACCAATAATTGGTACAATTATTTTTGCAGTTACTGGTAATCCCCAAATATTCATTATCTAAATGACAAGCTGATGGCAAAAAAGGATCCTTAGTCTATCAAAAGGTCAAGATGGGGAAAGTGATACGCTCACGTATATACACACCTACAGAAAAATTAAATCGGTAAGGGAATTTCCAGTAACAGCTTTGCCTTTGGTTCAATACACCCAAATACGCATCTATGGATGCCCCCGAACGCTAAATCACCTGCCGGGGAGCAGGTCTACGCCAGGACTGACAGACACTTACTTCATTCCCTCCTTTGAGGGACACATGGTGCCAATTAAAGGCAGCGAAAGCAGCCTTACACCGCTGAGCCTGTGCTGATCGCTCAACTGCTGGTAACACACAAAACACCCATTTCAGATTCTTCACACATTTGCATCCAATTGAAAACATGCTGTCGCACTGAAGCAGTCGCTGCAAGGAGCAGCACGAAGGCTCACGCTCAGATCAACTGCAAGAAGCTGCTCTCATTTTCCCTTCTTTTTGACCTGCAGGGAAGCGTGGTTCTTTAAAAAAAAAATAAATAATAAAACGTTCAGGCAGGTTCAACAACTTCTCCACCCTTCCCCAGTAGTTTTGTGTAGTTTTCTTGGAATGCTTCACCCAAACTGCCATAAAGAGAAGCCTGTAATAAAAATCATATCCACCTATTTCAAAATAATATAGACTATGAAATTTCTTGTGGTATAGTTAAACACTGTGATGAAAACAAGATGACCTCCCCAAAACACCTCGAGTGTTATCTATTGAATGCGAAGACACCTATTTCGATAGCAGCAGCACATCAGTATTGCACAGCAGTACCTTTGCCTTAAACCATCTGTTACTGGCTTAATAAAACTAAGATACTGTCACGTAACTGACACGAGACTGAAGTTACAAAACCTACCAGGACATCATCCTACTTTCAGCAGCACCAGAAATGATTAATTTATTAACGCAAGCTGCTCTTAAAAATGCTTATTGGCTACACAGCAGATAGGCAAAGTAACATGAAGCAGCATGGGACAAGGGAGCTCTGCAACCTTACTTTCTTCAGGCGCTGGTCAAGAGTACAATTGCCTAAGTCAGCGTCACAGGAACTTGCACATCCTTTTAGTTTCTATTTGCCTTTGTCTACTTGCACTGCAACCTGTTGCTACCACCCCAAAACAAGAACTTCCATGAAGCAACCCCAGGACCTCGTAGAAAACAGCTAAGAATAATTTATACGGCATTTCAAATTGTCCCATGCTATTCCCGTGTTGTGAAGATTGACTGGCACGCAGACTAATTCACTCGAAAGTTTACTGGAGAACATCTGCTTTGAGTCATCTACGATAATCCTTTCCAGCCAACCCTAATGACAGTCACAAAAACCAAATCTTATTTATTCCATGCAAGTCTCCTTAAGTCATTCAGCCATACTCCGGAGCTTACTACTGGTATCTGAGATCTCTTCTAAGTCAAGCACTAAATGTTTTTACTACAGCCTCAGACAAAAGCATGGGTTTCTGAACCCTCTGCAAAAGATCAAGCAGCTTAATTTCCTTTTTTTAACTGCCATCTTAATCTTATTTTAGCTTTTATAAATCAAGAACAATTCAGTAACTACAGGGTAAGTGTTACACAGCAGTTTAAAAGGATAAAAAGTGCGTTTGGGTTTGGGACATTTAACGTACAGCTGTTCCCTGCCACCTCCAATCCCACTGCCTCCTTCCCAGGTTGGAAAACAGCAGCAGCAAACTCAGCATCCACGCGTGAGCTGGCATCCCCGTTTCCACGTGCCGGGGTGCAGAAGGGCTGGGACGCAGTTTACGTTGGACTAGCACACTCAAATGTTACGTTACGCTTTGCTTCTCTTCCTCGGGCTCCAGACCAGTGCAGACACAAACCACAAAACGAGTACAAGTGTAACACCTTCCTTTCTTTAGGACAAGAGGAAATGGTTCAGGTTGCGCCAGGGGAGGTTTAGGCTGGACATTAGGAAAAAAATTTTCACTGAAAAGAGTTATCAAACATTGGAACAGGCTGCCCAGGGAGGTGGGTGAGTCACCATCCCTAGGTGTGTTTAAAAGTCGTGTAGATGTGGTGCTTAGAGACGTGGTTTAGTGGCAGACCTGGTAGAGTAGGGTCAATGGTTGGACTAGATGATCTTAAAGGTCTTTCCCAACCTAAATGATTCTACGATTCTTCCTCCGGACTGCCTCGACACACCGCACAACCTGCATCTCCCTCCACTGCTGCCTGAGAAATAAATGTTGCAGAAACATTCAACTGAATACAGAAATTCTGGATGTTTTTTGTTTGATGTTTTTAATGTTTCACAGGGATGTTCTTTAAAGATCTTTGCACGTATGACTAGACCATGATAGATGACAAACCAGACCTGAGCAAGGATGATGTTGCTGAGACACTTAGTTATACAGGCCTGGAGTAGGAGTAGGTGTTTCCTTGTAACAAAAAAACCTGAGCACTAGGTGCACAATTACAAAGAAAATTGCAGCTAATACAGATTCCCATCCTACTGGATTCTGGCTAGAAAGGCTCTTTTTAATTACTTGCATAAGTTCACAGAACAGCACTAAAAGGCATCTCTTGACAGACCATCATCATCCACATGGGTCACATTAGTACCTTTAAAAGTTTCTACAGGGTATTTGCACTTGGCCTGGTGTGTCTAGAGTCCCTAATCACTGAAACTTTGCCAAAACCAAAGGGTAATGCTATCATCCTCCTGAAATCACAGTTATAATAATCACTAGTCTGACTCATTGTAAGCATTTTGAAACAGACTGTACAGCTATACCAGAAGACACTGGCTTTGAGAGAACGTATCTGCCATCACACTTCAACTTACTTCCTCAAAATTTGCTATAAATACTCAATATTTCCCTAGTTTCAGAGAAAGTACTTTTGTAACATTTTCCCACCTGTAGCATCAAAGCAATTTTACAAAAGCGAGCAGAGAAATGGACCCACCGTGGAAGACTGAACAGATCTTTCTATCTTTCCTACAGATACAAATCCAGATCTCTATTGCCAAGTTGGCATTTTCTGTTGGGAACGACTATGGGAAATGCAGCGTGGTCTATACAGAAGTTCACAGGAGCATTTGTACCATTTTTTTATTGGCTTCCCCCGGCTCCTAGGGAGAGCAGCGTTTTATTGGGTAGTTATAAAAACTGTCATATATACCTACGGGCCACGTATATCCTCAGGTAGCGCAAGATAACGTTTAAGAAAATCCCCGGTCCAAGGTCAATATTGCTGACGTTGCCAGGAAGGCAGAACCCATTCAGAAGGACGTACAGCAACAGCACCACCAGCAATGTCACCCGCTCACATTTATTTTCTCCAAAGCGGTGTAGTGATTACCTGCATCTAAGCAGCAATTCCTACCCTGGACTGGGGTCTCGGATCAGGATCAGATCTTGCCCCCAGCACTGCATTCGTATAAAAGCTACTTTGTTGCATAATAATCTGAAACATGGAATAAGAAGTAAGAAGAGAAAAGTTGCTATTCATAGTAGGTTTTATTTGAATGTGCAACAGAAATACTGTAGCATAGCATTTATTTAGCACTTCATATAGGACGCATTAGGTATCAGACACTAATGATACATATTGTGAACAGTAAACTATAAAGTCATTTTTTCCAAGATACAGACCAAACACACAAAGTTAGAATTCAGGTTACAACCTGCTGGTATTTAGTTCAGTTCCCTTGCAACTGATCTATTAACAGTTTCCCCTACCCGCAATGTGACATGATGTTGTCTAAAGATAGGGTACACAAGATACTATGCACAGAAATGACAAACCAAAAACTACTTTGTTTCATAATTATCGAAAATGTTTGAAAGTCAGTTTGCTAAGCGGAGTTCCAATATTCACCAGCACACAAAAGACAGTCTTAAAGGTGGAGGTGAGTTTTCTAATAGTATTTAGTAAAGTGGATCTTTAAACATGGAAGTTATCAATAATTTGGGTTGAAAGTCATCCACTGAGAGTATCTTCTATGACAAAGAAATTCATTTGGAGTCCGGTGCTTTGAAAACTGATCAGAAATTTGTGCTGCAAAGCAACAGGGAGAGGAAATACTCCTTGACTACCAAGAACAGTCAAAAAAGCGGCTAGGCACAGCAAGCACTTGTAAGGATATCCTTACCTCTGGATTTCAAATTTCCAGGTCTAATATTAAGAGTCAGAACAATTTGCATATATTTTATTTGTACTTAGGCTTTATTTAACGGTAAAGTAACATCATCCAGATACCTTCCCATATACACTTTACAAAGCCAGGATCATCAAACAAGAGTAAGGTCAGATTCCAACAAAATACTGCATCGCGAACAAAGCGGCAGACCTGAAATATTTCACTTGAGCGAGACAACAGTTTAGCCCTCTTGCCTTTTGGCAGTCTGTGCGCACGTAAGGAAGGTGTAGAGAGACCAGAACAGCCAAGAGATTAAGAGGAGTTTGCCAGCAGGAAACACAGTTTGCCCCAGCCATTACAAACGGCCTTGAGACACAACTCCACAGCAGTTGGCAAGTGCCATCAACACTCTATAGTTCTTCTCTACGTGGTCCACTCCAAAGGGGACGTCTAACCCTGGCAGAAGCCCTCAAGTCTGGCCTAGACGTAGCAGGAAAACGATGACACTTTGGCAAGGCCCGGGAAACCACCCAACGAAAGGAGTATCCATCAGCAGAGTCATTTACAAAGTGAGATATAAGAGGCAGTAAAATACAGATTATGGAGAGCAAGACGCACACCCAGAACATAACCAGTTCACAGAACAGCAAGGACACACCGGGGGAAGTCTTCCTGCTCTACAGGAAGAGGTCTTTAAGGCAAATAGAAAACAATCAACAGTATAACACTTTTATGCATTCATATTTATTAGCCAAGAATTGGAAAACATTCTTATTACTACAGAGAGGAATAATTGTGCACCAACTTCAACATTCACTAAACATTTTGTATGGTATCACAAGAATTGCACCTGTAGCGCCCACCCTTCAGTCGTATATGAAATGTAAAAGACCCACTGCAACGTGATCCCCCCCCCCAGCTTCTTTTTCCGCCCCCCACAAAAAACCAAACCACCAGACCATGAAGTTGGACAAAACCTTTTTGGGGAACAAATTTACCAGCCCCATTTAAAAAGCCCAGCAGTTGAAGTGGAGGTTAGTTACATGAAATACTATTAAACTGGGAAGATACATGTGGCACAAATCCAAGATAAGGGAACAGAGTAAGAAGAGGCGTGGGTACTGCGGACCACAGAGCCGGGCGGTCACTGTCACAGCAGGGCAGAACAGCCTCAATGGTATCTACCACAGCACACTGCAAGCAAGATAATTTTAGTCTTGTTCTTCGCTCAACACCATCCTGATAAGGAATGGTATAGGAATCAAATTCAGCTGGAATTACGTGTTCATCCCAAGGCATCACAGTTCAAGAAGAACGTACACAAAGAGAGTTCAGAGGCGAGCAGTGATAAGAGGTTTTGAAAACACGGTTAGTAAGAAAAAGTTTAAGTACTCAGTTCACGCAGTATTGGAAAAAATAGGGAGGAGACACACAAAGCTTGAAATAAGCCTTCCTATGCATTAATAGTCGTAATAAAGAAAAAGGTGATCAACTGTTTTCGTGCTCACTGGCCTAATCTGCAATAAGACAAACACTGATTACATATTAGGAATAACAGGAGAGCTACCAACGTATTCAAATAAGCTCTCACATAGTTTCCAGAGCTACTACAGAGGTTTAAGAACAGATTAGACAAGTCTGGAAGGAGTTGTTTTATACAGGTGATGCTACTTCAGTGAAGGTGATGGACCATGTAGCTTCACAAAGCCCCTTCCAGCCACGAGCCCCTGTGATACGCACCCGGGCAACAGCTACTGAACGGCAAGTAGTAGAAACGCATTGAAACACCCATTTCTACCTAGTCCAAACTAGACTCAAAATGGTAATTCTACATTCTGTCCTCTCAAAGAGATACATACAGGTAAATTATACGAAGCAGTTTGTATTATGAAGGACTTACAAAATTCAACACTTCAATATTCACTGTCCCACCACAGAGGGCAGCGCCCCGAGTGACTGTGATCCCAGAAATGCCCAAGGCTGTCCCAGCCTTCGCAGGCGGCTCGTCACCGCTCGGGCTCTCTAGTCACTCCACATCACTGTTTCAGCCACCTCATGCCTACCCCTCTGCATCCCAACACCCGAGCACGTTTCCAATACAGCATGGTCCTGCCAAAACAAAGCATAATAAAACAAGAATAACCACGGAAACTATCAGGTTTGACCAGCCCTACACATCCCTTGCCTTCTGGTATAAATACTACTGATCACACGGCCAGCGACAAACGTGTTTAACATTTAGTGGAACAACGCAGCGTGTCTCACAGAACGAAACTCGTCAAGCGTTGAGCTGCACAACCAAAGAGTATGAACTAATGCAACCTGTCCCCCTCTCCAGGTGCAGCAATCACTACAGATTATTTCAGCACAACAAATAACAGCCACAGAACACATCACTAACACACAGGCCCTAAAAACTGGTCCCAAGGACATCTAACCACGATACAGTTTTGTTGTTTACATGATAACCACTTCTCCTCCTCTTCCACCTGTACAGAAATTTTAACCAGATACACCTTGGCAGTTACTATTTGTTACAAGCCATGAACTGAAGTCCAAAATTACTGCTTCAAAATTTAGACAGCCATAAAATGAGATTGCTGTGCAATCAAAGTCACAGGAACAACTGGTCCTGCTTCAACAAGTGAGAAACACAGAGTTTGTTGATTATTCAGGCAGAATAATACAGAGTATGCAGAAAATGCAGCCTTAAAATGCGCCTCTTTTGATTTATCACAATGTTGGTGCTATCTACAGTACGGAGAGACCCACTCATTCAGCCTGAAGTCCGTACTTTGAGAGCAGTTATTTGGGGAAGTGAGAAGCCAACGCTGAGAGTTAATGCCCAAGAGGCGGGTGCCGGCGGAGCGCAGCAGCTCTCCCCAACTCCCCGTTATTACCCACCTGCCTTATGGTGCGGGCAAAGTCAGACACCAAACTACATTATGAGAATGACCCTTAAAGGCATCGCCTGGACAGAATCATTCTGCAATCACCTGCTTAATCTTAATGCACTCCAGAGAACTAGTGGAGATTTAAAATTATGCAACGCGCATTTAAGGACTTGATGAGAACGGCTTCAAAGGGTCAAGAGCTTTCTGAAGTTCTTAAATGTTATGTTACCCATCACAGGGGATGCCTACCCAGAGCTGTTAATACGAAGCAGTTGATATCTGAATGTAATACAGAAAAGCCCTACTAATGTCACCACAGCGCAGACTTTTCACTCTTTTCTTAAAAAAGAAAATCATCTATCACCGTATGGGTGTACTTTTTTCAAAATGCTAGGAAGCTTCTCTGCTGATTCCTTAAACGCTGAGGGAGGCTAAGGTGAGAGTCTGTTGAACAGACTGCATTGTGGAATTGATTAATTCATCGCACAGAAGCGCAATATGCTTGCATGACTGCTCATGAGAATTTAAGCATGGCATATTTATTCACAAAACCTGAGAAAAATAGCCTCACAAACTGGGAAATTTTTAAATAAAAAGTTCGGAGAGAAGTCGCTGTATCCTTTCAACAGCAATTACTAATGCAGAATTTCCATCAGCACATACCATAGAGAAGTTTTATGGATATGCAAAAAACCCCACTGAAATCAATTTACCCATCTCCTAGAACTATTGCTCATCAAATTCTAGATAAAAATGCTGCTGCCAGTCACCCATTGCCAAACACCTCCGTTCTCTGAAGACTGTGCAGGTCCTCAGGAGAACATAACCTGGCCAAAGGGATGACCCCCTGATAATCAGCTGAGAACGCTCGGCCATTTCACTCAGTGGCACAATCATTAACAGCTACTTAGAAACAAAATGAGTTTTCTATCTTTGGCTGGCAAAAAAAATAATCTTCCCCAGAGGACCATAAGCACTCCACCTTTCATCTCAGGGCTTACAAACTGTAGGACTTTACCAGTTGCCCAGTGTGACCGAGACAGGACAAAAGAACCCCATACCCCATCAGCATTTTATTTATATTTAAACACAGAACACTCAGGAAGCTGCAACCTGGCGCTAGTTATTTCTAATCTAGTAGGGAAAAACTCGACGATTTCCACTTAAGAGAAAAACTTGATGATTTCCACTTAAGAACGCCCCACTGATGCTTAAGCCTCTTGGCAGCCTGTCTTAAAAAGTCCAGTGAAGAAAACACTACACAAAGTCAAAACTCGTATTTTTGACAGACACTTGCACACATGACAGAGACGGTTTTCACGATGGAGTCAGGTTCTTAACTAGCGCGCTTACCCTCTAAGCACACAGGCTGCAGGCACCCCACCTTGCCAAATACGTTTGAAACATCGCCTCTTGCATCTTCCATCTCACTACGCTCAACTCTATTCAAGAATCTACTGTAGTTTCTCCAAGAATAAACTACAATATTGAGGTATACATTTTTCTGCTATTTTCAGGATGAGAACGTCTATACAGACAGAAATGTGCCTTCCCACGCAGTTAATTCACACAGCGCACGGCGCTGCACCCTGACCACGCTGCCCAGCTCAAAGAGCTCCGCTTAAGAGACAGTTGTAGAAACTCAGAGTTGGTTGTAGATGCGCTGGAAGTTTGTTCGCTGGAGACAAGTTATGAATGTGCATCACTACCCTGGGGAAAAAACCATGCTCCTCTACCTTCAGAAGTTCGACACTCCTTAAAAAAAAAAAAGGAAGAAATCAATTTAGACCTGCAGTATAATCACGATACTCGGCAAGCCCATTCTGCATGAAAACCGTGTGTGAGAAAGCAGCTCCACAGAAGTGCTGGCTGTCACTCTCAGACAAGACTTCCACCTCTGCACAATCATCTTTACAGCAAAGTTTCAAAATACACCCAAGTCGAGTATGTTGCTGAATACTACAGACAGACTTGGACGTAGGATTCCTCTCCTCCCCAACTGCTACATTAGAAAACCACTTTGTTCAGTAAAACAGAACTAATTACATTTTACTTCCAGTGATTCCTCAATAGAAATTTCTACCACCGACTGTTTGGACATGCTTGAAATTGTATGCTTTGATATTAACAATCACACTTCAGTACGCACCGCTGCCCCATGAAAGCCATGCCCCAGAAAACATTGACAGGCTGTTAAGTTTAGCAGATTGCACCTCAAATTAAAGCAATTTGCTAGCACTTAAATATTGTTCCAAACACTGAAAGCATGAATTACCTGTAGAAAGAATAATTCAGCTGTTAGAATACTCAATAAACAAATCTACACTTACATTAACCTGAATGTGATGTACCTAACTTTACCTTAAATATTTCTTCAAAGACCAAGTGCGTAAGTGGGGCCACATCATACCACGTTATACAGACCAGAGAAAATTTATTTGAAGTTATCACCAAGCACAAAATGGGTGAGACAAGATAGCACTAAAGCGTTATCAGCCAAAACAGACATGAGAAGTTTTTTTTAGAACTTATAAAAAAAATACACTGACATTAACTCCAAATGTAACACATTAGAGTAACTATGCCTTAAAAGAAGTGCTTCTTAATTAACATCAAATTTCCCCAGTAGGCAGAATCAATTCCTTCTTTCCCTACCCTGAAACTTTTGTGGTTCCTGAAAAAACAAAACCAACCAACCTTCTGCTTGTCAACTGCAGCAGCTCCTTCAAGAAACTGGAAAAGGCTCTTCCCTCCCAGGATACTGGGGAAAAAAAGCCTTCAGCTGCTCTGAAGCTACTTTGATCAGGAGCCAAAGGTGCCAGGGTGACAGCGCTGTTGTGTCATCTGGCCATACCAAAAACCCTGAAGAGAAGCAACAACCCACACCTCACACGCTCCTAAACTGGGCTCACCCTCCACTTATTGTATAAAACCCTAACAAATGACAAACTGGAGTTTCTATCCTTGGTCCAGACTTCGGAAACACAGGCTAAGCCGAAGGTGTTCATATTTTCTAAGACACAAAATGGGTCTCTCCCCATTTGGGAGCTTCTGACAGCGAGTATTTTCCCTTCCACCCACGCCGGTGCCAGGCTGCAGCGCCTCGGCAGCAGGACCCGATCCAGCTGCACCCCCCACCCACCCCACCTCCAGCGCCCCGCGCTCAGCTGCCTCAGCTCACTGCTGTCTTGGGTTACTTGTGTGCCAGCCTGCACCCAAAGGGCTTAGACGCAGGGTCCCAGGTGCACCAGCACTCGCAGGAACCCAGCTGCCCCAAGCCAGAGCGACTTGGGAAACTGCAGCCTCGGGTTCTTCGCTGCCTGGGAAGTTTGTTGCAGCGTCTCTCTCCTGGAAGGATGCGCGTCTTACACATCAGCTGTCTTTTCCGGGCTGCGGTTCGCGGCGACTGTCGGAGTATTCCTGATGTTTATTCTACCTGCAAAACGTTGGTTCTCCCATTCAGTGAACTGCTTCATGGTTACATCAAGAAAAATGGCTTAGATGAGTTAGTTCCCTCCCAGCGCTTCCTCCCTCCAGCCTCCGAGCGATCGAAGTGTTCACTTCTCAGCAAGGGTCCACGCCACAGCGTGCAGCCAGCTACTTGCTGCAGTTTTATCGTTTGGATTTGAAAAGCCCCGACCCCCTTTAATGAAACAACCTGACAGAGTGAAGGGTGCCTGGCTGGAGGGTGCTGCTCTCCAACAGCTTGAGCTTGTACCGCTCGGGGCTGCCACCACGCCAGCGTCACCTCTTCTGGCCACACACGCTCCCCCAGCTGCGGTTCTGTGCCACAACCGCCACCTCCCCGAGCCACGGGGAGCCAGGGCAAGGGAGGAGGCCCCAGAGGAGCCCCCCTTCAGGCAGGGCTCGGCCAGGTGAGTTCCTGGGCTGACCTGGCGTGGGATCACCAGGCAGCCCGTGCCAGCGCAAGGGAGGGAACAGGAACATGGGGAAGCAGACGGGAACCACAGCAGCTCTCCCACTGGGGGCACCTCCACTGGCAGGTTCACCTGGTGTAAGCACATGAGTTTAAGCCAAGTCAATCTTTGAGTATCTGGAGCATTAGCTGCACACCCTTCAGCGTAAGGTGGTTTACTCTTGAGTCGCAAAGCTCACTGCTCAGGAGCATCCTCCTGGATATCCATGAAGTTTCCCAGGAACACGTGCCGAGCCCTCGCATTACTGCATCGCAACAAGCACAGGGTACGATTCCAGACATCGCTGAACCACCCATGAGGGACAGTGACAATAAAGCAAGTACAAGTGAAACCTGACCGTGAGGCATCCGCTCTCATCTCGACACACAGGCAGGTGAACTCTTCCAGGTAACACATCCCTCTTTCCTACAAGGTCCCAGGCCAGGCTGCTAAGGCAGCAGGGAAGAACGAGGAAGCTTCCGTACTTATTTAAACACTTTAATACCCAATTCTGCTGCCACACCTGTGCCAGTACTAGTAGTGATGCACCAGAAGTTTTACCAGGTAATAGAGCTACATTAAAAACTACCTGGGGAAAAAAAACAGTATTATCTTGTCTTTTCCAAGCCCTGATCAATTCCCCAGTTCAGTTCACCACATGATCCTGCAAATAGTCGCATGGGCACACATCAAATGGGCGTGGGTAGCAGGAATAAGAAATGCATGTTATTTAAATTGTCACTGCTGCCGAAACAAACACTCAAATTACAGCTTAAGAGCAAATGACTGCTGCCCTCATCACTGCAACCTGGGGATTTTCAAGGAATTAACAATAGCAAGGCAATTTGGCATTCCCCTTGCTTTGACCCCTCAACCCAAGCTCCCTGCCACTTTTGTTTGCTCAGATTTTGTCTTGGCAGCCTCAAACTTCGTAATGGTCTCACTACTGCAAGGGGCACTGTGCAAATGAAAAGTTTTTAACCCCCTCCAAAAAACCCTCTCAAAAAGTTACAGTATTACCGCCAGTAACAAACTGGCCAGGACTACAGAAGCAACTAACCAGGCAAGTGCTGACTCGGACTAGTTAAACTCAGTATCTGCATCTGCGTGAGCCTCACAGGCACTGCTGGAACACGCTTCCACCAAGCAACAAAGCTGTTTTAGAAAGAGGTGGGCAGGAGAACTGCAAAGCGAGGCCAAGAAACCAACCATACCACCACCCTCAAACAGGTCAATTCAAGTGAACCCAGCTGTTTACAATAGCGAGCACCACAAAAGCACCCATCCTCATTGAAGGTTATTTAAAATCATGAAGAAGCTGAATACAATGGGACTTGCTACCTCAGGCCCTAATCTTTGCGATAAGGACACTCCAGACCCTACACATTAGGAAATGCCACAGCCACCTGCAGGTTTCACCGCTCGCCTGAAACACAATCCCCTGCCTTGATGCACAAAATGCTACTTGAAACAAGACGTTTTTGTGTCTTTCCTTACTGTAGCTCAGGGGGAGGTACAACAGGTCCCAGCCTCTCTGCACACTGCAGCTTCCTCAAAACTGATAAGCTCATTAAGGCCTCGGAGAAAAGGATAAAGCTAAAGCAAAAGCCATGCCTAGGCTACTTTCGCCCACACGTAACACTTCCCCGCATCCAGAGAAATCCCCAAGACCCTCCTGAAGTGAACCACCGTCCTCCTCCACTCTCGACGTTTACAGCAGCGGCTGGGACCTTCTTCTCCCCTTTTTAAACTCAATTCTAGAAAACATATTTATCACTGATGATAGAGGCAGGCTTTTGTTTCTAGGACCTTGGTAAAGCAATCAATACAGAAAACAGCCATGGAAGCATCTTTAACTATGCAACTCATGCATCAACTGGAAGATCACCCCAGGCCAACGCACTATTTAACATATTACAACACACGGACCAATTTATTATTAATAATTCAGATCACGGACCCCTCCTGAAGGTCTGAGCAGCAAGGCCAACTGAGATATTGCATGAATGGCAGCCTGATTTACAATCAACTCCAACCACACAGTGAGCATGTAATGGGGGTGCTACTCAAACCAAAGCTGGGTTTGCATCACAGAGAGGTATTAATGGCAAATAATTAAATTATTGTCTAATATTTAAAGTCAGGAAAAGATTGCTACATATTCAGGATGAGGAACCAGTTAATTGCAAGCACAATTCCAACAGCCAGTTGGAAACGACAGGCTTTCCCACAGAGCAAAAACTAACAGATCTCATTATTCCTGACATCAGGTAATAAATTCCCTGAAGAGCACGGAGCACTTTAACAAGGCGAAAGTGTTCTGCTTGGTGGAAGAGGTGATTACTCCGCACACTGAGCCCGAAGGGAAAAGTGTTGCTTCTACCAGAACCAAGGAATATCTCCCCTGTAAGACCTCGCACAACTGCTACAATAAGGTCTCGGACACTCTCCTCCAGTTACTGTTGCTACACGGTTCTTCTGGCAAAAGGATTTTTCCTGCAAGAAAACCGCATCACCCATCGCTGTGGGTGATGCCCCTAAACTCATGCTTTTGTCCAACAGCAGTCTTGCCACGCTCGCACTAACACATGAGCTTTGGAAGGAAAGCGATGTTGAGACTTGGTGTTTAAGTCATGTAGCAGAAGTAGTGCGCCCATATGTTTTTTCAAGGGGAAAAGGCTGAATAAATGAAGACATAATACCAGACATCCCGGGTGGCTTCCAAGATGATGTAATTTTTTAAAAATAGCTTATTTCTTATAGCTCTCCTTTGAAATAGAGGTTACCCATGAAAATTCTGAACTAAATGCGGGAAACTAAATTATACATATATTCTGCAGCAATTACTAGAAGAGGTCTCAAGTGCTAAATCCATGTGTACAAATAAAAGATTGGTCCCGAGTCAGCGTGGCTTTACGTAGCAGTTAAAATAAAGATGAACAATTGGCACAGAAGATGATTTTGCAAAGCAAGTGGGTTCTGAAAACTTGGGGAAAAGATTATTTTGATCGGTTCAACTCAAGACAGGTACGGAAAGTTACCTTTTTTTTTTTAATTTAAAGCAGAACCTCAGAGTTAACCAAGATTTATGTATACCACAACAACCTTTACTGTAAGGAATATCCACACCAGAGAAACAGCACATATTAGAGAACGTATCAGTGAAGCTTAAGTTTACAGCACCCTGCAGTAAAGCACTATAAAGAACCACATCCTCCTCCTCAATCTCACAAAACTGGGCTTTTTTTTTTTTTGCACACCTGACAATATTAGGGCAGGTTTCACCCTCTCCAGAAACACGCACACACATACACCGACAATTATATTGAAAAGCCTGAATGAAGTCCAGGCCTCAAAGCTTGCCTTTCTTGGTAAACGAGGAAGTCAATCACAATAAGGAATACTGTAAGTTTGAATGCAACCACTTCTTTTGGGAGAAGATTCTAAAAGCCAGAAGAAAGTAGCCAGAGTTTTCTGTGAGCACCCGCGAGTGCTGCACCTCGTAGCTGCACTGACTTCTTTCCGCAGGAAAACATCAGAACAGTTTCTTATACTTTTATGCTGGTGCCCAAGTGCGATTAAATTCAGAATCTGCTTTTAAACGTGTTCAAAATTTAAGTTTTTCTTCCCTTCGTGAAAATGGCACGACAGGTAGTTTTTTCCTTTGTTTACCATGTATTCTACACGCTTTGGAAAAAGCAGTCCGAGAGCTAAGCCTGCACAAGGAATCTCAACACCACCACCTCTGCTCTCCTTCGAAGAAAAGGTTAAAACCGAAGACAGCCCCCTGCCTACAGGCATTTCTAAACAATGGGCTGATTTTTCTGCCACCAATTATTGCCCTGGATAAGTGTCAAGTATGTAGAATTATAATTTAACATACATTACTCCTCAGCTTATGGGGCTACTGACCTGCTGTTGGAAGCTCAGCGGAGCTACTGGCCGCTGCTGTAACTTCCCCTTGCAGACAGCTGCCTGGTTATTTCTGGTCCCCCTCATCACAACCAAACTGCAAGCACGGTCGCAGCGTAATGTAACGTTAACGTATGGAGAAGGGAAAAGCATCCCACCACAAAATGTATTTCCCGGCTGCTGCATTCCGCACAGCCACCGCGTTTTAGAAAGTAACGCCGGAATTAGGGTAACCATTGCTGCTGACAGTCTCGAAGTTAAAAGAAACCATAGATCTGTTACGATTTTATTAAACTAGGTTGACACTCGGTCTAACGTAAAGTGAAAAATTTGCAGCTGCAAAAAGAGAAGCCAGAGCAAACAAAATTCATGAAGTGTACTGACATTTCAGCAAGATCCACGTTAAAGTACTGCAAACTCAAACAACTTTGACATTTAAAAGCCCACAATTACCATTATAATTCATTACTGTTACTCGACCATGTAATATCGCAGCTGGTGACAAATGCACCTCACAGGGGATTGCTAAAAAAGGGTGATTTTTCTTCAGTTTTCACATCACATGCAGGCCACTCCAGAATATCTCCAAATGGCAATAACTTTATTAGCTACTGTAAGACTTCAATACAGGTCTGTTACAGAAAAACACTTGTTCAGACAGAAGCAGGTATGACTTTAACAGAACCAAAATACCATTTCACATACCCAGCCTCCTGGAATAACACACACACACGCGCGTGTGCAGCCTGACGCACCCGTAGCTGCCCCCACAAACTGCAGATGGCCAAGCCAAACCCACCTTTGCCTCCTGCTGTGCTGACTGTTGATCTAAGATTCAAAAATCTGACAGATTGCAGGCCCTGCAGTCCTCTCACGGTAATAAACACCTAAGCGGAGAACTGCTTTAACGTGCCGAAAAAAAACCTTAAAAGGAGTAAACGATACTTTGGATAACCCCCACTTAGGCGTTAAGGCCACTTACAGGTAAAATATACGCCGACTTCTGCGCTTACGCTACATCCCAGAAGGAGCAGATAAGCTCATTAGCGCACTGCAGGAAAGGATAACAGCGAAGACGGAGGCTGCTCGGTGCTGGAGCAGCTCCAGAGCCCCGAAGCCACCGTCGAAGCCCTCCCGGTGCCCCCGGAGCCCGGGGTACCCCACGGCCGTGGCGGGAGGCGGCCGCAGGGGCCGAGGAACAGGTGGGCGCCCCGGAAGGTCCCGGCGAGCCGCGGCGGCGCCCG
>VYXH01002936.1:96502-123944 GCA_013397275.1 Burhinus bistriatus | reverse complement strand
CCCCCCCCAAGAACTAGTCACTCTGATTTTGAAAAATAATCTTGCCTTTTATTTGAGATTGGATTCCAACCACACTGATGTATTTAAGTTCAGTCGTTTCTTCGCTGCCATCCCAGGACTCAGCGTTACGTTTCTGTCCAGTTGCTCGGCTTTTCTATTTTTGTGGTGACACTCTTCTCCTATTTATATACAAAAAGGCTGTAAGTAAAACCCGTTTTTTCCCCACCTTCCAGGCCGTGCCATAATCTGTTCTCAGGCACCCTAACTGACCTTGCTTTGTTTGTTCTCTGGGGCTTATCTGGTAAAGATCTATAGATCTGCATCTTAGCTTTCCCTTTCTGCCCTGTTGCAGTCTGTGCCGTGGCCTTTCCCAAACGCCATCTCCTCTACGTATTTTTATAGCGTGTGTGCTCTTTGTGCTCTGTTTTGAAGAGTTTCAGTGTAACCGCCCGCTGACCGAGGGGAAAGCAAAAATACCTTCTGGGATGATTTTGAAATCCTCCAGTTGTGAGATCTCTGTGCTGTACAATCTACATACTGTTCTATTTAAAGTCCATACAAACAGAAGTGCTGGGTTTTCGAGGCCTGATCACTTACAGCTGTCTTCCAGCATTAAGTCCCAAAGAGAACAGTTAACAGGCAACCCTTATGAACATAGCTTTTAAAACTATGTAAGCCCAGTAATCCACTTGGAGTGGATAAGGCTGGGGTGTACGTTTCACTAGATTCCTACACTGCTTCATCCCACAGCTCCTATGCTGAAGATCAGTGGCGGGACAGTAACGTCCCGTTTCCTCCTTGGAGACAGCATGGCTTCAGGGAGCCAAAGAAAAACAAGCGTTACTAAATTTAAGCCTCAAGCTGAACTTCAGGTTCCTATAGAACCAGCTTCACACCATGGCTGTTGCAGCTGTCTCACTTCCACTGTGTTTTCAGCTGGTTCAAATGTCTTTGAGGATGGAAGAGTCTGAGCACTCATAGTTTTAGCATATGCTGATTCACTTACTGCTATTTAAGGTAGGCCACTGTTAGTAATGTTGACATAATGCTTTAGCATTCTTTCTTTTGACTGCCTTTTACTGGCTTACCGAGCAGAGTTTGGTATCTGAAACGCTCACAAAGGACTCCGGAGCAGTCTGAGGTGATGAAACAATCTTACAGAAATGATGCTCTTGAGAGACTTCCTTGAAGAAGTACAGAGGTGGATGAAAATCGCTACAGGAATAAAAAAAAGGCAATAGAAGGTTGTGGGAGGAGACCCTAATGTATTACCAAATAGTAACATTGTTGTAATATCCAGTTGTATTTTCAAAGAGTGTTTCCAAACTAGTACAGGAGCAGGGAAGAATCCTCAAATAAAGGTTAAGAATTACTGTTGTATTTTTACAGGGTATCTTATGAATGACAGAGCTGAACAGATTGTTCATGAATTCTAGAGGGCACCTAGGTTGAAGCGATGGAGAGAATGGTACTAGTATACATTTTATTTTTAGACTGTAAAAAGACATTGATTTCAAGGGAAAAATTGTTCTTTCTGATTGTAGCAAATACAGGAGAGAAACTCTTAGCCAATTCATAAACTTCTAATGACTCAGTTCATTTGAAACCTTACAGGGGCCCTGCAAGCTCTGATCACACGTAGCATTTCTTGACAGTATCTGGTATTGTTCAGGCTTCACAGAATACACATTTTTGTATTTTGTTTTACAAGCACTTTTCTGTGACTTATTTTGTTGGAGAACATGCACCGCAAGCCTCTTTCTTAGAGGGTCTTGAAGTTTCAGCTTATTTGCTGAATCCGTCTTCTCATTTAGAATGTGCTTCACAGGAGCCGTGGAGATGTCTCGTAAGAGCCCTTTTGCCTCCTGGCTTTGTGCTATGCTCCACTGCTTTGGGAGTTATATACTCGCTGATCTGTTACTTGGAGAATCACCTATTGATTACTTCAGTAATAACTCCAGCGTCATCCTGGCCACAGCAGTCTGGTGAGTCTTTTGCACTTCACCTAATTTATTAAGCATGAGACGCCGCTGGCTGTGTACAAAACCATCCGGTGTGAAGGGAGGTATTCTGTTTGTGTGACACACATGTATTATCTTGCTTGGATTGAGTGGGGAAACAAGAGGTGGCGGGCAGTAGTCTTTGAGTCTTTTGTGTTCCTAGATCTAGTTTGCAGTTTCTCTGACCGGCTGTCCAGTGCTTTGATTATGGGTTGGGTCCTGCCCAGTCACCGGGCATTTCTATTCATAGCTGCTGCAGCTGAACTGCGGCCAAACCGCAAGAGCAGCATGCGCTGCACTGATACCACATGTAGTAGAGGAGGGGCACATTTGGGGGCACTTTCTTCATCGTGTTCGTGAAATGTGCAGAAATTAACGACAGTTACTCCAAATTTAATTTCCTCGGTCTGTATGGGTTGCGTGTGCTTTTGCATGACAGAACCAGTATTTCCTTCTCCCGGACATAATTCAGGCTAACACCACAGCACTCTTAATCCTCTCTGTACATCCCAGATCAAGACAAACAAATGGGTCCTTAAACTCTTTGTGGTTTTGTTCCAGGTATTTGATATTCTTCTGTCCCATGAACCTCTTCTACAAGTGTGTTAGCTTTCTGCCTATGAAGCTCATCTTTGTGGCAATGAAGGAGGTGGTCAGAGTTCGCAAAATTGCAGCTGGGGTCCACCATGCTCACCACCGTTACCACCACGGGTGGTTCATTATGATGGCTACTGGATGGGTCAAAGGTGAAACATGAGATACTCTTAATGCAGCCGGGAGGCACCCAGCCCTGCGGGGAGGGATGGGAGAATTTGTGAGTGAAGCTTAAGGTGACCACATCACTCAGTGCTGACCAGCAGGCTGGTGAGTGGATGCGGTCAGCTGGCTTCAATCAATCAAGTTCCCTAGAACACTGGTATTTATTCGTGCTCGCAGAATGGTTGTCAGTTGAGTCACCATCTGACTTTAACGGAGGCGTGGAGAACTGGAGCCACTATCAAGTATGGGTGTAGAATTCAAGAATTCTTTATTTTTTTTCTCCTGTGTTCTACTGTCTCTGGGCTTGCCTTTATTTTTTCAGGGGGTTTCTATCAGTGTTGAAACAGCCTGGTGGGTTTTCCTTTAGCTTTTGTTTGGAGCAAGCTTTTGAGCATCAGTAAATGAACAGAAGCAAGTGCCCTTTCCCTGCATCAGGAAACACTTCATAGAGAGTCTAGACAGTGCTTGCCCTGTTCTGTTGCTTTAGGCTAATTTCTCTTAAATTTGGTAAGAATGTCATGAAACTTTTGTTCCCCTTAGGTTACCCTTATTCCTTGGGGATCTAGAAAAGGCAGCAGAGCTCTCCTCTGGCGTGGCAGTTCTAGCCGTTCACTTTTACTGTTTCACAGGTTCTGGTGTTGCCTTGATGTCTAACTTTGAGCAACTGCTGCGTGGGGTCTGGAAGCCGGAAACAAACGAAATTCTTCGTATGTCCTTGTAAGTAGATAACCTGTAAATTCTCTGTCAGACCAAAAATGGAAGTTAAAGAACCATTCAGGACTGGATGCAAACCTTTGGGAAAACTTCTTTATTTCTCTTCTAGCCCTACAAAGGCTAGTCTGTATGGCACAATCCTCTTCACTCTGCAACAAACTCGCTGGCTCCCTATCTCTGAAGCCAACCTCATCTTCTTTTTCACCATGTTCATGATAGTTTGCAAGGTAAGTTCACAGCAGGTTTGCTGCTAACAAATGGACAGAACCAGAGAAAGGGTACAGACTTAAACTGGGGGTGTTCACCTTCCTAAGCCGCTATTGAGGGCATTGGCTGGACATACCAGGAAAGATCCGCTCAGGAAATTATAGGCTAAATTCTCCATCATATAGGCAGTATGGTAGAAGGTCCTTGTGATATAGCCTTGAGTCATGTAGCAATAGGGACTTTTATCTGGGGTAAGTGGAATGCTCCTTACTAGTTAGTATTTCATAGCTGGTGTATATGATCTTTAAGTATTCACTGTTGCGTGGCAGGTTTTCATGACGGCAACTCACTCCCACGCCTCACCTTTTGCTCCAGTGGAAAACTTCATCTGCCCAGTTTTCTTTGGCTCTGTTTCCAGTGGACACACTAGTCATCATCATGATCAGCACGGGGCCTCCCATGAGGTTTCCCATCCTCCTCCTCCTCTTGCAAAGTCAAAAGAGGAGCTAAATGAAGGCACAAGGAAACGGAAAGCAAAAAAAGCTGAATAAAAAAGCAACCACACAGTAAATAGGCCAAGCAAATTCTTCTAGAGCTGAGTCTCAAAGCCACCTGTGACCTCCTTTATTCTCCAGTCCTTCTCTCTCAGACTCCGGAGAAGAGGTGGAAGCCAGGACACTGCCAGGCGGGTCCCTGAATTTCATTTGTGCTCTCTGTGCTGCTGCTTGCTTCTTGGTCTCTGTGTCTCTATTCTGATCATATTTTCAGGGATTTGTAGATTTGTGGCAGGATGATAAGTGAGTGCCAGTTCCCAGGCTGTCAGTAATTATGATGCAGCGTTTTCAACTGATGTAAAATCTTTCACTGTGTTTATTTGTGAATGGAGGTAATGGTTTGTGCTCCTGCAACTCATAAGTTCCTTTGAGTTTTCATTGACCTTTTTGATGTCTACCAAAACAACAAACTGTTTAGACACAATCAATGTGGAAATTGGATTTCATACTCAAGGAAATTAAATGGTCTCATGTGAGCCTGATCTAATTTTTCTAGCTCCCACATCTGCCATATCTCCAATTAATGTGACATTTTGTATGCAATAAGGACATCGACTCTGGTGTCCTGGCCAAACTCCATTTCTCTCACCTAAGTTCCCTCGGATTCTTAATGGCTAGAACACTGTCACTTTCTTAACTAAGCCTGTGTTTGCAAGAGCTCTGAAACTGTGAAATGTGTGCTATGTATTGGTACTGTTGTTATTCTAAACTGTTGTGTAGCGTTGCTGCACCTTGTTAACAATAGTGTGTCCCACCTCAAACCTGATCATATTTAACCAGGGAAGAAGCATGGTTCTGGTTTGTTTGTAATCCTGTGGGATACAAGGGTGTGTGAGTGTAAATAATAATATTTATTACTATTTATTTATAATTGCCAGGGCACTTAATTAATGGACCTGAAACTGGCTTTTTTAAAACTGCATCTTTATATAGAGAATGGGAAACTTCTAAGTATGGTCCTAAGCCCGCAGCTACATGCTGATTTGTGCTTGAAGCAGTGATTTTAATGTGCTGAAGGACAGCCTGAAGAACCTCACTGGATCCAGGAAGGAACATCTCCTGTATTCCCAAATTAATATATAAAGGCTGAAGAAGCGGATTTCACACCAGCTGATTAAAACTACTTTAAAGGACTGATAAACACACACTAGCTGAAGATATTGATTATCCTTTGTAGGTCCCTTTTGGCCAAACTACTGCTCTGTGAAAGCAGTTTGTGCCCAAGAATGTGAAATGCCTTGCCTGGCTCAGGGAGGAGTCTGTCAGCGCGTTCATGTTCTGCTTAGTGAACACTGGCTTTTAAACTGGTTTTAAGCTGTTCTTATAATTGATTTTGTTCTTAAAAGTGTCCTCTTAAGCATTGCACCCAAAAGACCAGAACTTGTTCTGAGGTTTTTTTAATCACCAAGGGCTGGGATCACTGCGGTGAAAATGGCATGCATGGGGATGTGGCACTGGGCTTCCGTTAAGCAGCATGTTGCCGTCCCTTGCAATAAGGTTTGCTGCTGTCATCTTGCAACTGAGAATATAAACAGGAGGATTTAAGAAAAGCATTTTTATTTTTTTTGTGTGTCCCTGTTCAAAATTGAAATCGACGGTTAATTAAAAATAAAAAAAAATATTCTTATATACAATCAGATGAAGGCCAGTACAAAAGGTCAAATGATTTGTGGGCTTGGGTTTTGACAGTGCCTTAATTTTGTGAGTTTCCCTCCCCTTCAGTAGAAAACAGGAATTCTACCTGACAACTCAACTGTCTGGTTTTGCAGATACTGGTCTACTGAAACCTGATGTATCACAAGCATGCACAAGACTATAAATGTTTTATGAGATGTCTGATTCAAGGGGATTTTGTTTTATAAAAGCCGCCAACAAATAAAAATTGTGAAGTGACTCTGATTGTCCACTGGCGCTTGAGGAAATACGCGTGTTTCTTTTACTCTCGCCAGTCTCGGAAGCCACACGCTCCTTGATCTACTTAAAGTCTCCTTGACCCAATGACAAAATGATTCTAACTGAAGACAGAGATCAAACTTTGCTATGTCCTACAAGTATGCCCGAGTATGTTCTAAATGGAAATCACATGGTAAAAGGTCCATTGCTTTTGTTGTATTTGTAGTGTTGTCACCTGAGCAGACTTTCTGAGATTTCAGGGAAGGAAATAAGGAAACTAACTTCCTTTGGTGTTTATACCACTTGACCCTGTCTTTCCTTTTGTCACTATAAGAAGAAGGAGGACATTCACCTGGGGACAGGTAAATATACCCACGCACACATTTCTAGCATATTTATACGGAGTTTCAGTATTTCTATTTAAAACTGAAAAAAAATCCAAATGCTTTGAATGAGTGCGACTATTTATTTAGCATGGTACTGTTAGCTGCTGCCCTGCTTTCTAAGTGCCAGAGTCCTTGCTCTTCAAAGTCTTTCGGAGTGAGTCAAATCATAGCTCCTAATCAAGAACAGATAGGAGAAATATTCCAAGAGATGTTAAAATTAAAAATCTGTACGCCTTCAAAGTACCTTATCTGGAATGGGATTAGTACTGAGAAGACAATTGCCATAAAGAAGAGTCACAAACTTCATTTAGTAAAGCCTTTCATAGTGAGAGATATGGAACCTTTCTTGAATTTCCATGGCTCAGCACTGGTAGTCTCTGGTACAATTCCAGACAGGCGTCCTTCATCCCAAGAAGGATCTTTCAAAAAGCAGCATATTTTAACCATCGCTGGAGGGACATAGGGTTCTGCAGGGCTGCTTCTACACCGCTGGGAAGCCCTACTTCACCTGTACATACGCTTCTTCCTTAAGACTCTGCTTCGACCAGAATGAAAATGGTACTTGGGCATTTCCTAGAGGGATGGAGTAACTTGGCTTCATGGCAGAGAGATGGGAGTGATGAGGAAAGCACGACCTGGCTCACAAAATGAGGACCTGCAAAGGGCTGTTTATTTTCTGGAGGGTTTCACTTCTCTCCCCCCAGAGCTAACTCTTCTAAAATGTTTATTAATACTCCTTAATTTATCAGAGCAGTTGACAATATACATGTGGCATTAAAGTCTCTGTATGACCCGACCAATGGAAAAAAGGGTCAGTGCAAACCTTATGCATATTAAAAACCTCCAGAAAAAAGCACTAGAATGTTTCATGTGGTTTGACCATTCTCCTCTCCCATGACATCCATCTCAGTGTTATGAACAAATTTTGCTCAGGACCTGGACAGGACAATAAACAAGAGCAGGCTGATGAGAGTAGGTATTTCAAGTGCTTTGAAAAATCCTACGATGTCTCAAGAGTCCCACGCTGTGCTGGCTGTGCAGAACATTCCCGGCTCCATGCTCCGCTGCAGCACAGGGTAAGGGAGAAGCATGCCAGGGCTTAGACTTCCACGGGACAGACGTCATTCCCTCCAAAGATGTTCTGATCTGATAACTCCTGATACTAACTCTAGTGAGATGTAGCTAAATTTAGCAATAGGTTTAATCCTCAAAGAGGCCCTGGTTGCCTGACGGAAAAAGCAAAGTGTTTCAGTTGCTGCTCTCAGCATTTCTTGTCGATTGACAGGTTTCCCTCTTCTGTTACACAGAGCGAGCCAAACCCAGTGTCTACAGCTTTTTCATCGTTGCAGGTCAGCTTCACAGATAGGGAAAGCTCTACAGCCCTTACTGTGTTTGTAGGAAAAAACCACCATAGATAATTTTACAGAAAACATTAATAATTCTTCACAGTAAATGAACTGAAGTAAAAAAAAAAATGGGAGGCCAAAGGAAAGAATTTCTATATGGAAGAGCTTATGTGAGAAAGGGCAAAGCCAATACAACAGAGCGCCAAGCTAGAGCAACCAGTGTTCTTGTGTTCCCCTTTTCCTTTTATTATTGATGAGAGCATGTACATTCTTCCACATTTTGTCCAAAGAGTAACCAAATTATATAATCCAGCTAAGCGGCAAGAACCAGAAGATAAAGATGGATGTTACCTTGGCCATCTCCTGAGCACCAGCGAAGAAGCTCCTATTAACTCTTGCCAGGTGATTAGCTGCCAAATGCCCGTGTCCTCCTGCAGCCCACTTCCTGGCTGTATGGTGCTTTACAGGTGTAAAGCACTCGACCAGTGCTGTCAGTCAGTCCAAATGGCACACAGGACACACAGAGGCATTAAAAATTACAGCATTATGCATTTCACAGTAGCACGTATTTATTTGGACCCTTAGCTATAATTGTCTGCTTTACGGTTCTAGTGCTATTCTTTAAGGGACCTAACTGGGAGGATTATACGGAAGGGAAGGCTGGTGCAGTGTGGCATTTCCTGCAACCGTACGTACCCAGCTTTTTGCTGCAGCAAGGATTTTTCTCTCAAGTTATTTTAGTTCTTTGCCAAAATAATAAGAAATCAGGATATACATCTATAAAACATTTTCTAGAAAGCTCACAAAGACAGTTTGGATTTAGTAGGAGCTTCTTCCATCTCTACTAGGAAGGCAGGACATGGAGAAGGCACACTACTAGCCATGGAGAAAATACGCTGTTGATACCAAAGCTGAGACAGTCTCTGCTCACAGAGGGCTCATATTCTCCTCTTTAGGATGCTCTTACTATTGGCCCCAAGGAGATCCGGTTCGTCCCGTGTGCCCATCCACTGTAAGGAAAGGCCAATTAAAGGAGTTTGGATTTCATCAGACACCAGCAGAGTGGTTCTTACTTGGTAAACACCCACAAAATTACCTCCCTGCTAAGAATTTAATCCTGCTCTCATGCGGTCTGTAAAGGCAGCAGTCTGTGAGCAAGCTCGGGGGGGGATGATGGCTCATGGAACAGACAGACGGTGAGAAAACAAGTCCCCTATCACGGCAGAGCTCGTGCTGCCATCATGACTCACAGTTGCTACTCACTTCAGCTCTGTGATGACATTTCTGACAAAAAGGAGATGCCGATAGTGCTAAGATCAACAATCATGCGTATCTTTGACTCTGGTCTCTCTTGTGCACTTGCATCTTTCACACATTATCCCCAGAAAAAGTACCATTTATAATATTTTCTATCATGACTCTTATCTGTTTCCTGTATGTTCCAAAAGATAATTTGGGGAGGAATTTTTTCAGACAGCTTGCAAATGTAACCTTTTAGGAAGAATCGGTGTGAGACAGTGATTTCATCTTGGGTTCAGGTAGGCTACGGATGTGGAATGCAGGAAAACAGGTCTGATACGTTTAGAGGCTTGAACATTTTTATAGCCTGAGGAAACCCAGACTGTCACTGGAAAAGATTTGGTTGGTTGATTTGGTTTGGTTTTGATCTGCAAATTACAGAAAGCTCACCAGAAACCCTAACGCAGGCACTGCATTCCTGCAGAAAGCAAGCTGCTGCTTTTCCAATTATCCCAGCCCCTGACGCTTCACTACCGAGCTGGCAGATTTTGACTTTCTGAAAAAAGATCTGCTAGTTGGGGACTTCTGGTCCCACTGCAACCAACTGCTTGAGGCAGTGGGTGAGCTAATTTTCCTTGATTTGTTAGTGACCAGAATTGCTGTAATCAGTAATAATGACAGGCATATTTAGCGTGAGATGCACAGAGCATAGCACAGATTGCAGTGCCTTGAAGAATAGTCTAAAAATCCTTGACTTTAGAGTCCTAACGTTGGCTTAAATTAGATTTAGACTAATGTAGGCTAAACCCTAATGTAGGCTCTCTGTAGCATTTGTCTCTTAAGGTAAGACGCTTCATTTCCCTGCCTGTTTGATTTATGACAGATTAGGATGTCGGTTAATCTCTTCTTATTTGGCTAGATGACTGTGGAGATTAATCAAGTATTGTCTGCAAAAGGAGCCCATAAATACAGATTACTATTTTTTCTTTAATTATTCCTCCATATGCCAGAGGAATACAGAGGGAGTACAGACAAGGAGAGACACCAGCCTCCTAAATCTCATTTCATGAGAGAAACAGAAAAACCGCAGCAGCTGCTCTGGCTGATACTGGTTTTCTCTGACATGCTCAGTTCAGTTTCCTGGAAAAGGCAAAAAGCCACAGAAATAATAGATTATGGTCTCCTGTGAGAAAATGGGGAAGCAGAAAGTGGTTCCGAGTGAGTGAAGCTGCTTGGCTGGTATAGCACCATCTCTTTCCTCAGGACATGGAGAAAGCAGCATTTCTCATGGGAAAACCTGTACCGAGCGAATACAGAAACACATATTGAAACAAACTGAAATAGCAACATGCTGTGAATGTTGGAAACCAGAGGAGCATGGAAGAGAGACTGAAAAGCATGCTCTGTGAACATGAGGTGGAGACACCTATTCTGGTAGGGCCTCTGCTGAGATGGTTGCACCACTTACCTCCTCTCCCTGTGCATTCCAAAGGCATTCGGACAAAGACGTTATTTTTACACTTGCTCTCTGTTGACAGCTGCAGTTTCCTGCCTTTAAGCTTGTAAATTATTAAATTTTTCTTTCTACCTTTTCCCACGTGCTGCTCTTTTGGGGATGGTACCCCAGTTCAAACGTAGCCATAAAGATGTAAATATTTATTATGCACAGTTTAAACACCTTTTAGTAAATTCACTTTGGCACAGGTCGACAGAAGGCAAATAGTGACAGGGCATCGGCGTACTCTCTGGGTGTTAAGAAACCTACTTTAAATGGCTGAGTGTCTGAACCTTAAATGATACAAGTACTGGCAGGCTTACGTGATGCTAAAATACAGAGACAATTATCTCTAAAGTAGTCAAGGGTAGTGAACAAAGAGAGCTCAGGTGTACCGCACCTGATAGGGAGCACATTTCGTGCTTAGAAAGAGACCCTGGGGATTCTGCCCAAGTGACAAACACTGGTTGCTATAGAGATATCTGTCCTCTTCAAACACAGATGGATCGCTCCAGGATGCAGCGAAGTTTCACTGCATCTCAGTGCAGACAGTCAACCATCTCCTACCGTCCCTGTCAAAGTAGCTGAAACGTTCCCAGGCTTTCCTTAAAAGAAGGAGCAAGCCAGCTTTCTGGAGAGGAGCACTGCTGACTGGTGTTCACTGCTATTAGTCATCTCCTCTCTAACGAGCAGTCTCTGCGGAGGAGAGCTCACGGAGCCCAGATAGCAGCATGAGCTTCAGTCCAGATACACACCGGGATCTTCTCTGTGGGAAGATGGTTCCTCTTCCTTTCCAGCCCTCCAGCCTGGTCCGAATCTTCATCAGCTCAGTTTTTTCAGGTAAATAAGCTGAAAAGTCCTGAAGCTGCTTGATGTATCAGGCACTCTCTCTGCTAGAGTCTGCAAAGTGTCGCAACATGGTGAGACTACTGCGCTTAGCAGAGAAGCTGTAAGCTTGCAGCTTCATTTGAAAGTGAAGGTGCCTATAATCTGCTGCATTTTATATACAGCTTTATTCTGTCACACCCAATTTGCACTTAGAACCTGTCAGAGATGGCAGAATTCTGCATTAGTTCAGCAACTAACGGCATTTGCAGTGAAGCCAGATTCACCCCAGGCTCAGTGCAGCGCAACGCCTGTCTGCACACAAGGCAGCAAAGTTTGCAGGCTTTCTCGAAACCCCGGGCAACACACGTTTGATTCCCATCCGCCACTCTAACAGCAAGAAATATTTGTGAAGAACTTCTCTTCTTGGACAATATCCAAATATTTCCCACTTCCTCTGCCTACTGGGACACAGTTGCCAGACTGAGCTCCTAAAGTGGTAACTGGCAGTGGGCAGCAATGACTCAGATTTTCAGGAATTACAAAACTCAGTTTCCCCTTCTTCTCAAAATCAATCACTCTGTCTCCATTTTTAAATCAAAAACCATAGGCTTAGACAGTGCCTCCCAAAGAAAGAAAATACTGCAGCATCTCCTCCAGTAGGAGGTAACGCGATGATATGCCGTTTGGACAGCGAGGTGTTTCCAACCGAAGCAGATAGGCCAGCATTTACAGAAACGGTTACCGTTGCAGTTTCGGGAAGGACTGTGTGCGAACTGCAGACAATCTGAAATTAGCGGGCGTATAAGGACACAGCTAGCGTTAAGATTTTACCTACGCCACCTGTCCAAGTTGTGGTAGACCTCATGTATTTTCAGGAACAGTTTGGGGATGAAGGATGTGACACATGATTGGATTTTCACCAAAAGACAGGATTATAAGTTAAACCCACTCTCTCACTGTGAGGTTTGGAATTCATGTGGGCTGGAGAGTAAGCGATACAAGGATTTCCTGTAACTACTGCAGCCTTGGTGAGAGCTAATGAATTATTCCAGGGGTATTACGTTGAGGATGCCTGCTCCCTGTTGGACAGCAGTGCAGACATGGTAATTCCTAACTCAAGGGAGCTCTTTCCTCATCTGACGCTGGCACAGACTTCATTAGCGATCACTTTTCACTTAGAACAGTCCCAAGGAAAGCTGCAGATATAGCCATTCCCTGTCCTAATTTTAGCATTCCCTCTTGTACTACTTTATCACATGATTATGTAGTGTCATGAATGTTTACATGATTTTGGGGAGAAAATATTCCAGTTCTGAAGAAATTATAATATCATATGATAAAATATATGTAAGGAGAAAAATGTCCTTTATATTCTCCATGTCTTTTAATTTTGCAGGTGTGAAAAGTATCCATGAATATAAGATCAGTGAACAGGAGAGGGTGAATGCATGTGGACACTGGGAGTGAGCACTCCTGCTTGGGTTTGTGTGCATATACATGCTTACCTTTTCTCCTACTTGATTTTTCTTCTTAATTTATCTCAAATTTACCTAGTTTGTTGTTTGGTTTAATTCAGCGAATATGTCACTTAAAAGGCGTCACAAAGATTTTTCTAGAAAGTAGTAATCTTTCTTGTAAAAAGCACAGCAGGGTAAACAGCCGTAAAAATTTCACAGACTTGACTCTCTATGAAAAGATTCCCTGTGGGGAGAATTGCCTTTTATTGTGGCTGTTTATCACTGCTGAGATGGCCAACAGCGTGGCTGAGCAGTCTTAAAAGAGGATGGAGGATTTGCCGCAGCAAGATGTAAGAAATACATTCTTCTGGATCAATGCTGCTGCATTGTATTCTGTAACTATGCAATCCAAAATTTCCAGATCGAGTTTTCATATTAATAAATAAAAACCCAGTGTGACAAGCCAGTATATGTCCTTGAAAATGCACTTGCATTGGTAATGGGCACAAACCTTGCAGATATCTGGAAACCACAGTTTTACAAGATGTAACCACAACATCGTCTATATGAAACTCAATATAGATTAAATGATAGCAACACGAACTGCATTTTCAGTGCAAGGTCTAAAATGACAAGTAGACAACCAGGCTCCAAATTCCTAACTTCTGGTGTGCTGCACAAATCCGTCCATGCAGACATGGCTACAGAAAGAGAGACCCTCCTGGAGAAAGCATACCCAGAAGCGCAAGCCTTCTGCCAGAAGCACGGCCTAATGTTTGAGGTAAATCACTTCTCCCCTGTCTATCCTGTCCAAGGGCCATCAAAATACGTGTGATGGAGAAAAAAAACCTCAAAATGCTCATAGGTTTTCCACCTCCTTGGAAGCCTCCTAGGAGTCAAATACTGCTGGACCGATTTCCTACAACTTTTGTATGGAGTACAGTTCTGTGCTTGAGTTGTATGGATTTCAATGAAGAGTTAGATGGCTAACCATCTTCAAGCACCTGGACATGAGAGTTTACATCATCCTTGTGTTTCTATATTCAATTGGAAAAAAAGTTCCACGTATAAATTCCACTGGATATACTACAGGGGTAGTTGAACTAGTCCTAATTATACTAATTAGCACAGAACATCTAGCGTAGAAGGGGCTATTGAAATGTGGGGGATCCTTACCTTCTATGATAGAAGACAGGATTGAAATGTTGCAGCAAATAACCTACACTCTTGAGGTTCCTTGTCCTGAAAGACTAAGTTGCTTACTTGGCGATCCATGGTCCAAATCCCTAAGTCTTTCACAGGAGAAATTCCTACCGAGCCATTTTGAGTATCTCAGTGTCTCTTGCAGAGTTCCAGTAATTAAAGTTGCATACCACTAGTGTTCAGACAGATCTAAAAATTAAACGTGATAGAATGACTTAATTTTCCCATGTCACTGTTTTTGTGATAGTATTGAATAAAACACTTAAAATACCTTAAAAATATATATTTTTGTGCAAGTAATTGACTTGAGATGAGGTATTTCTGAGCTTGTAGACCCTGACCACAGAAACCCACAACTCTCTCTGGAGGAAACTGAAGCCTGTCAGAAACTGTCAGCTGGTCCCACCTTCATCCTAAGTGCCAGTACTGCAGTGCGTACTCGGTCCCTATGGCTAAAGTGAGATGTACAGAGCGGGCCACACACTCTCAGAAGGTCTACTGGACAAGTAAGGTGGTTTTTAAAAGTAATTAGCCTGCCTGAGCAGCTTCACAAATCAGCTAGCTGACAGGGCTGCGATGTCAATAACTGCCAGTAGTCCCTAAAAGGAGCCCTGACAGGCACACACATATAGTCCAGCCCTGAACACAGAGTCTCCTCAGAGCAGAAGGTAACGGGGGTTGTGCGTATTAACTAGCAGATATAAGAGGCGGATGGAGGTAAACATAAGGCAAAGAAGCTCTTGCTCCAAGCTTGCTTCCTGCCCAATACCTCAATATTGAGGAGTTTTTCTCAGTAACTAAGGAATAAATGCAAATTTCCCATGCAAAGAACTAGAAACGAAAATGCCATAGCAACCACCAGGGACAGAGCAGGGTGTCACACTGCAAGCTGATACCTGTTCCATGCTTCTGCCCTACTCCGATCACTCCTTCCAAGCACTGAAAGCTCCCCACAGCAGCAGCCCACCTCAGCTTCCTTGAAGCGCTTTGGTGATAGCCCCGAACAGAAACCCACACCCAGAACTTTAAGCCTTGCAGAAGGAGAGAGGAGGCTGAGACACTTGCAGAAGTGCCAGGTAGCTTCCTCGGGTTGTTTTGGTTTTAGAAAGGGAGAAAAAGTTTTGCTGAACAAAGAGAATAAATACGCAGTCCCAGGGGACATATTTAAAGCCACAAGTAAATAAATAGGCAATTAAGTATTTGTGTAAGTTGTGCCTGATTTCCCCTGAGACACTTCCCCCAGAGGCCAGCAAGGGAGAGGCAGAGACCGTGAGAGCCTCACCACAGCGTTACTGCACCCATGAGCTCCCTGCAGCTCACCCCTCTGTTACCAGCGCCATACCGCATATGCAGATGGCACTAGTGGCCACTCAGGCAGTGTCTTCCTCAGACTGGTTCTCAGCGTGTGCCTAGAAATCTCAGCAGAGCCGGCGACAAAGGTTTGACTACTCCCTCTTTCCTTTACGCACCCGCAGAAGGGCCCTGCTCAAGGATTACACTGTGGGTTTGTGCTCTGAGCTCGTTCTGGCTGTTTCCAGACTGCACGGATACTGGATGCTGACCCCTTTCAGGGTCCCCCTCTTCGCCAGCCCAGCCTTCAGTCCACAAGTGCCCAGGCTCAGTCCTGTTCCCTTAATTCTTCTCCACCCCAAAGCCAATCTTACAGCACCGTTGGTCAAAATCCCCAAACCAATTCTGCTCTGTGCTTCCACTGCCTCACCTCCATCACTCTCCCCCCACAGACACACTATAAAGGCCTGAGGAGCAGCTGCTGCAAAGCTGCTTTTCCCCAACCGTGGAGCAGGCTGGGACCCTGCCTGGCTGTCCCCATCCAACAGGGAAGCCACAAAGGCGCTGTGGTTACCAGGTTTTCTGAGCAGCCCTCCCTGGCAATCCTAGGTGCTAAGGCAAGCAGCCACTCCACATCCCAGCTGTCACTGGAGAAGCAGTGCCTGAATGCCGGACCTTTTTTGCCTGTTGCAGGGACTCCTGGGGGCCACTGTGGGCACCAGCCTGTGCCTCGGCTCATTGCGGAGAAGGAATTTGAGGCCCTAACTCTGCAGCTGTCAGGGGACTCTGCCCAGCTCCTGACAGAGTGGTACTGGCAGGATGAGAACGCGCTGCCCACCTGCTATGTGCTGCAGCCGGCTGACGGGCAGGCTTGGCATTGCCTGGAGGGACGCCTGGCCTCAGCACTGCACGTGGTGGCCCAGAAGGCAGAGAGGTGTGGGCTGCTCGGCCCGGAACAGAGACACTGCTACCACAAATCAGGTGTGTTCTGGCAGGGCCGTAATGTCCTTCTAACCAGAGCTGTCGGGGAGGACAGCTGTTTGTTTCAAGACAACGTCAGATTGTGTACAACAGGAAAGAAGCAGGGAAGGACGAGACTTGCTAACTACCTGCCATATCCCGAATCCTGAGGAGGGAGGTTGGTGCTAACTAACAAACAGTAATACACCAGATAGAAATGTTTCTCCTTTTCCTCCTAATCTCTGTGACCACATCCAGGCATATGCCTAGCTCAGAGGACATGGGGAATACTGACCTGCTCGCATCACGTGAAACATGGAAGGACCAAGGGATGTCACATTAATGTTGATGGATGGCTTTTCCTGTGTTCTGTTCTGAAACCGAATGCTCACACTTCTGCTCCCCCCCTTTTTTTTTTTGTAGCAATTGAATGGGAAATTGAACAGGGTCTCCTCCACACCCAGCGGAGCAACCCAGGGGCGTTCATATTCCTCAGAGAGGTTGAGGATTCCAACAGACAAATTGGGCAAGGGACAAACAGTGAGCTGTTAGAAAAAGAGGACAATCTGGACAGTGAAGCAAAACAGCTGCTCAGCAACCTTAAAGCAAAAATTGCAAGCCGTTATCCCGAACACCTCAGAGTACACACACTGGCATACAGTAAAGAGTCTGGGAACCCTCAATGCAAGGAGAATAATAAATACCTGAAACAACTTTGTGAGCAGTTCACTGCTGTCACTAATCACCAGGTTTTAGAGAATCTTCGATACCGAGGACAGATCGGTGAGGAGCCAGGGCGACTTCTGCAGGAGCTGGGCCACCACACAGCTCTGTGCCCGAAGAACTGCAGACTTTTCTGTGGGAGACAGAATTTACTGGGTAACATTTTTCACTGTATTAGGCAGAACAATGATAAAACCCACACAACCCTCATCCTTTATGGGCCACCAGGCTGTGGAAAAACAGCTGTGATGTGCAAACTATCTCAGTGGGTGCAAGCTGTTTTAGGGCAAGACCGCGTAGTTGTGATTCGTTTGCTGGGGACATCCCAGCTCAGTTCTGTCGTTCGCAGCCTGCTGAGGGACATTGGTCTCCAAGTGTGTTTAGCATTTGATTTGCCACCACCTCCAACCCAGACCAAACAAGCTTGCAGTGATTTAGTCTTGTTCCTCAGTAAACTCCTCCTCACTGTCTCCCATAGTGGCACACAGACACTGGTGGTGTTCCTTGACTCTGTGGAGAGATTACTTCCTGGTGATGGTGCTCACAGATTCCACTGGCTCCCTACAGATTGCCCTCCAAAGGTCCACATCGTCATTTCCATTTCCACAGCAGAGCCTGATACTCTGAAAGCTCTCCAACGCGCTGTACCTGAGGGTGAGGCATACTTTGAAGTAGGACCCTTATCCAGCGAGGAAGGTAAAGAGATGCTAGAGATGCTCTTGCGTCAGACAGACGACAACTAAGCCCAGCTCAACGGGCCTATTTCCATCAGAGCTTCCCTCGTGGTGGACAAGCCCTGCTCTTCAAGCTGGCCTTCCATGAGGCCAGAAAATGGGCATCTTACACTTCACCTTTAGAACTAGTGATTGCTAGCACAGCCCAGGATGCCATGTGCCATCTGTGCGAGAGACTGGAAAAGTCACACGGCACAGTCCTTGTGGCTCACACGCTTGGCTATATTGCTTCCTCACAGTGAGTACTGCTCTGTCTCTAACAGAACAGCTCATATTTCCCGCTGCTTATAGGGAACGGGTCTAAATACAGCCAAAACCAGTCAAAGCTCTCAGTTCTTTGAGCCTGTGAATGTGTTCATACATATATTTAGCAAGCATAACATTCCTCTTATACCTGGCAGCCTACTTAAAATATTGTCTTCAAGGGAGAAGTTCTGGGATTACTTGGAAAAGGAAATCGATCTCCATGGCTTAGCCAGTCTCTAAGCTCTCAGCTGAGACTGCCATGTGTGCATGTGAGCTAGTGAGATTTTGGTGACTAGTACTTTTGAATTGCCAGAGAAACCACTCACCCTCCCACTATGGCTATCAGTGTGAAAAGTAAGGAGAAGGATAAATAATTTCCTTTCATACATCACACTTGCAGAAATGGGCTGTCAGACATGGAGCTGAAGGACATTTTATCCCTTGACGATGAAGTTCTCTCAGAGATTCACCACTGCCACCTTCCTTCAAGTAAAACTATCCTGCGCCTTCCTCCTCTCCACTGGGCATGGCTACACAGTGACATGGGAGAGTGCCTGGCAGAACGGAAGGCAGACGGCTTCACCCTTCTTTGCTTTGCACACAGGTACTCTTAGAGGGCAGAGAATGAGAAGCCAAACCTCTGAGTATGGGATGTTCCCATCCGGGGCTTTCGGCCACTCTGCCTAGACTCCTCTCCATTCTTACAGTCTGTCAGTGCTGAAACTCTAGAAAAAACCCAGCTCTAGCTCCCTGTTCCAGGACATTTATTACTTTTTCCCTTCCCAGACAATTTGTTGAAATGGTGCAGAATCGTTATCTATCAGAACAAGACCAAATCAAGAGGCATTTTCTCCTGGCAGATTTCTTCAAGGGGACTTGGAGCTGGGGAACAAAGAAACCTTTTCCTTTGCCACACCTTGGCAGGACTCTGAATGCCGACAGGAAGGTGATGAATATCAGCAGCATTTCCATACCTGTAAGCTCTGGGCCAGGGCTCTGTGTCTCCGGATTGCTACACAGGGTCTGAAATCAGAAGATAATGGAAATAATAGTAAATGACACTATTCGGTGCTTTCAACAATTACAAAGAGATATATATATATATTTTTAAACAGATTATCTCCAACCAAGGACATCTACAGTCATTTACCAAATTTGTTATGCAGTCTTCATATATGTAAAAGGCTACTGCAAAAAGGAAGGAAGCAATTCATTATTCACATGTGCAGAAAGGCAGCCTGCCTTAGGTTGTAGCAAGAGAAATTTAGACCCATGAAAAACATTTCCTACTAACAGGAAAACAATGAAAGTCCTGGAAGTGCCGTCTGGCATACCATGAGATAGTACCTAGCACTGAAGTTGTGAAAGCAAACGGATTAATCCACACGCCATGTCTCAAATCCACTGTTCTGGTTACTCCTAGGTAGCCCCTCAGCCACTCTGGTTCCCTGAGACTGTTGCAAATCTGAGGAAGTTGAGTGAATTGCCATTTCCTTTACTTAATGCTGGATGAATTGAGGAGCTAAAACGGGATGTGCTGGGTAAGGACTGGGCAAGAGGAGGTATACGGTGCTCTGCAGAGGCATGCTTCATGCCTACAGCCACAGGTAAGAATCACAACCTTTCTGCACAATATCAATAACTGCTGTGAGAAGGAAGCTTGAAAAAGAGAAATAAGCTAATTTTTACAACTGTTATCCTAGAATTACCACCACGCTCCTGTAGTAGCTGAAATAAATGATCTAGATCCTTCAAATGCTGAGCAGAAAACATATAAAAACCCCTAAGAAATTAGAAAAAAACCAACCAAACCATGAATCATTTAAGAGGCTAAAGAAGGAACTGTAACAATGGGAGCCCTCCACTTCCTCAGCAAATGAGCCCTAGTTCCACTGCTAGTGGCTGTTAATCTTTCTATCCCCTTCCTCCCCAAAAAAGCATTTTTTATCTCAGTCTTTTCAGGATAACTGTGCATTCTCAGGGCTGATGTCCTCTACTCTAATAGTATTTCTTTCTGCAGGGAATATGAACTGGATCAGCTGTAAAATAATTGCCTCTGGAATAGAGAGTGTTGTTGATGACTTTGCCATGTGTACTGAAGGCATCCGTTGTCCAGAACTACGCCTTGTGCAGGAGACACTTCTCCTTTTGAAGCCTGCAGTCAGCAGCGTACGCAGCCCTGAAGGTAACAGCTACATCAGAGGGACAGGGCGTGACGCAACTGGTTACCAGAGGAAAGAACTGGAATTTTCCTTCCCGTGTAAAAGTACTTTTCTGAGGAATTACAACCAGTGACAAAATTCTCTGTTCTGGGATCCATCAAAAGGCTCATAAATGCCTCGTTCTGGTATGGAAGCTGAGGTTTTCTCTTTGCCAACAGACATTTTGTCTGTTTGATTAGAGCAGTTCACCACGACCAAAGCGCCTGTTGCTCCATGTCTAGCAGAAGTACCTGTTAGCTATCTGGATTCCCTTGCAGCTTTAAAGCTACCTAGAGGAGAGGGTACACCATGCTGCTGCTCTGTCTTCTCCTCAGAATACCCACTCTTCCCTCAGGGGAAAAATCCTGCCACACCATTACATTTACCCAGGTTTTACGCTGTAGCCTTCCTTATATTATTCAAGTGCCTGGCCAGATAAGGCCAGCTCAGTTCATTACACGCTGTATATCCCATAAAATACAACTATGGTAGCTCTCTCAGGCTCACCACAGCCATGTTCTAAAACGCTTTTTTGTCTCTGCCCTCTTAGGAGTGAGTATAATATACACAGAAATGTTGGCCAGGCTTCTTTTTTTCATGCTTTCTTACCCCGAGGTAATCGGGAAGCTGTGCCAGCAGTGTCTAAGCTGGTGCAGTGTCTGTCCCTATCCTGTTCTCATTCCACTCTGCGGATTTCTCCAGCTACCTGGTGGGCCCCTACACACAACGCTCACCGGATTCCTCAAAGGTAGGATTAGTCCTGGGGACAGACACAACCCAAGAATATATAAAATCATTCATCTCTTATGAATGAGATCCAAGAAACCTAATAAATAAACAGAGCAAGAAAGAGAGAACATCTGTTTCTGTAGAAAAACAGTTTTGCCTGTGAGCTTACACAAAGGCAGGATAAAGGTCCATTTGCCTTTGTGCTCAGTCATGCACCAGTCCCAGTCGCAACTGCTTCAACAAATGAGGATAAAGTGGGTCATTTTGTCGCCAGGACAACAAAAGCACACACTGACCTAGATATGTCTGAAGGAACCTAATCTCGCTCTTGGCAGAGTACAGGGTTCAGACAGTACAGGGGGGGTCCAGCTGGGGAAGGAGCACATTAACAATCTCAAAATGTCTCTTTTCTGTCTGTGGTATCAAGAACAGCCTCTCCTCTTTGTGTCTCATGGCAGGCGTGACAGTGATGGCACTTAGTTCTGATTACCGGCAGCTGGTGGCAGGTTCCCAGGATGGTTCAATGCTTGTCTGGAATATGGAAGTTTTTGAGATGCTGCACGCCCTTCCTGAGCACTCGGGTGACCATTCTCCATGTTTTATGATTGGAAAGCTTTTTTCCTATCTGAAAAGAGCTATGACAGCTTGGTGATTCTTGAGCTGTAGGCACACAGACACCTCCTAGCTGCCAACATTCTCCCAATTGCTGAAAGCACTGAGAATCCCTCATTTTGCAAATCCTCCTCTTATTTTATAGCTGAGGTGAGGTGCGTGAAAGTGTTTGGAAAAGGAACCTGTGCTGTTTCAGCTGCCATGGATCACAGTCTGCGCATCTGGGATTTGATTTCTGGCAAAGCAAGGTTTATTATCCAGGATACATGTATCAAAGAACCCCCCCTCACATCACCTTCATGTGGATGAGGGGCACATGATTGTATATTCTTCCTCAGATACAAAGGTATGGCCAGTCTTTAACTTAAAGTGTGCTGAAAGAACAAGAATTTTAGAAGTTACAGCCGCAATCACAAAGGTTGTAGGACAGAAAAGCTACCTCAATGCTTGCTACCCCTATCTCTTTCGCCACCTCTTTACTAGGTCAATGCTTGGCACCTGGAGACAGCAGAACTCATCTTCCAGATTTCTGGAGAGGCGTCAGATGCATGGATGTGTTCTGCAGGATTCAGCCCAGGGCTGGTGATTATGACTGTGTCTGAAGGAAGAACACTGAGTCTGTGGCACAGCACCACTGGCGAGCTGAGATCCAGATGTCAGCTCTCAGGGTTACAGGAAGAAACACCAACATCCAGTGTTCTGATCCAGAAACAAGGGAAGATGATAGTGGGATTTAACAAGGGATCTCTATCCATGGTACACACCTACATGTTCAACTTTCTTATAATATTTCTTGTATTTTCTTCTAATATGCAGAGGTTTACTGAGCCAGACAACAGATCTGGTAAACAACGGACCATCGTTCTCCATTCTGAATACAGCATCCTCCGTAGACTTCCTTATCCTTGTTCCCAAACAGACAAGCGTAACACTTTCTGTCCTTCTGCACCTTATAGCTCTGCCCAATACCATGCAGCCAAATTAAGTTTCACTGCTAATCTACCCTCTTTCCTTCACCAGAGGCAGCTCAGCTATCCCAGATTCATGTCTTACTCCTGCCTTATTTTTGTGCAGATCTCTTCTGATGGAAACCGTCTGCTAGAGAAGCTTCCTGAAGGGTTTGCTTTGTGGTGGCATCAGAAGATGAGTCCATTCTTGCTGCAGGTTCAATAGCACCCATTCCTTAGGAAAGTGTTGGTAATAGCTGCTCTCCCACATGCCAAGTGTCCTTTAAAAAGGGGCAGCATGTAGAATTTCCCATGAGCCTAGCCTTATTTAACTATTGTGCTTAAGGGGCTAACAAAGATTGGGTGAAATTCTCCTTGTGAAGAGTCAGAACATTGCCTGTGTATCAGAAGCCTTTTCTCAAGGGAATAAGTGAGATGTAAACAGTGAAAAGGACTTAAGTTGGCATGATTATTTTTTATGGTTTCTAAGCTACCCTTTGGGCTTACCTTTAAAGAAAACAGGAATTAAATCATATGCATAAGGACATGGTGTTGAAGAGGATTAGAGACTTCTTCTGCTCAATAAATCACCAACTATTTTATTGTTTTAGGCTTTGAGGAATACGTGCGAGTGTACCTGGCAGACCCAAAGGGATTCCACAGGTTCCTAGCAGCAGATTTGGAACATGAAAGAGCGGTTCAAACGGCTGTTATCTCTGCTGGCAACAGCATTATTGTTACTGGTTCTCAGGCTGCATCTATCCAGGTAGGAAGGAAGGCTGGGCAGCTTCCCAAGCAGAAGCACCTCTTACAAATCCATCTTACAGAATATGGCCCCGATCCGATAAGGTCACCTTGATCCCCAGCAACCTGTTTGGGGGTTGGATTCTGAAGATGTTTCTAGTACTGCCACACTTCTAAAAAGAAGATGAGCATTGACGCTTCTCTTTATTGCTTCAAGCCTTCCCATTCTCCTTTTATTTTGTGTGCATGGAGAGCACTTTATCAATTCAGAGGGCCAGCCTCAAACCAGTGTATGCCCGAGGCCTGAAATACAATTTCATTTCCGAAATGTTGTAAATCTGAACTCCCAAAAGCTGCCTTGTTACCCATCTGTGAGCAGGAGCCCGATGGAACACACAACATCTGGAACATCATCTCTTGCCAAAGAAAGAGGTGAACAGCCAGTGCAGTCCAAAATGTGCAGGATCTAATCAGGCATCTTTCAGAGCAAAGGAAGCAAGTGGGCTGAATGGTTCCAGGTGCTTCAAACATTTGCTTTAGAGTAAGTTGGTACCAGCAGTTACTCAGTGTTTTGCCTTCTAATATTAGGATGCTATCCTTTCACTTTACTTGTGTTACAAGTTAGTTAAGGTATATTGTTTCACCTCTTAAATAGGACTAAGGAAAAAGTAGCTCAGGCACTGATGACTTCTCTCCCCTCAACTCTTCCCAGGTGTGGAGTTTATCAGACCAGGGGTTGCTGACTGACACACTGGATGGCATGGGGGCACCAGCAACGCTCTTAGCCCTGCATTTGGTGTCTGCCTCCCACAGCACACCGTATCTAGGAGTGTGGAACCTCATTTACAACCACGAGCAGAAAACCTCGGCACCTCTCTCAAACACAAGCTGCGCTGCACTGTCCCATGGGGGGAACGATGTCTATTTTACCCAACCTGAAGACAGAGATAAAGTCATCATCTGGAATGCCACAGAAGGTGAACTGCATCTCAGAAATAGTGCATTAAATTAAGCCTGCATATGAGGTAGGAAACAAAACAGCTCACAGAGGCAGCAAAGGTAGGATTAGCTTTCTGAGCATATGACAAGCATTGTCTGCTCCTTTCTGCTTTTTCTAAGCCTGAGATTTAGGAAAATTTGTTTCAGGCATGGAGAGCTTTTTAATCTCCTTTTCAAAGGTTTGTCTAGAATAGCTTATTATTATGACATGGGAAAATTGGAAATATGAATAATATGCAAATTATTTCACAAATAAAGAAGCCAGCCATGAGCCCCGTCTGAGGGAAGACTTTCACATGCAGTTAGAGTAAGAACAGTCTTGCTGATTTCCTTCTGTTTTACAGATGAAGTGTGTGACACACTGGACACCTCTGCCCGAGTGAGATGCTGGGAAATAGCTGAGCAAAACCAGCTCCTTTTCACAGGGCTTATATCTGGAACAGTCCTTGTCTTTCCTCTGAACTCCACGCAAGGTGTAGCATGCATCCCACCTCCAGAGTCACAGAAGCCTGTCAACAGCATAGCAATCAACAAGCAGGAAAAGCAGTTTGCCATAGCATACGATGATTTGGTCCTTGTGCTGGATATTATCCCTGCAGATCTGTGCCCAGTGATCAACAGGCCTGCCTACACCTTTAAAACTCAGATCCCAGGCTCTCCGATTTCCAGAGTGGATGTCCTTGCAGATTACAGAGTCCTCTATGGCATGACTAGCGGGGACTTATTCCTTTACGACTGCCCTCAGGCCCAAGTGTTACCTTTGGAAGGTCACAGAAGCCAGATCTCCTGGTTGGAAAGCAGCCACGGAGAGCAGCGGGCACTCTGTGGATCTGAAGATTCCCTGCAGTGTCTCTGGGACTTGGAGTTCTGTCAGCAGGAACACGAGATGTGCTATTATAAGGTACTACAGTGGTAAGACAGTGTCAATAGTCGATGACTGCCCTGAGCTGCCAGGGAGGATCCAACTGACAGGATTCCCAGCTCTCAAAGAACACACCCAAATCCTGTGTGTAGCTGTTCAAACTGGCAGGCAGGAAGCTATTCTTGGCATCTAGGTCTGACTTTAAAGCATCCTTACATCTAGATACACTATCAAGGTGTCAATGCCGTCTAAGTGAATGACACTAAACATACGTCATAGGAGTTATCTACAGCTTATTACTGCTCATTTAGCCGGTCTAAGCTAGATGACACAAATCAGTGACGAGAATGAGACTTCACAAGTTAACGATAGCAACAGAAGTGGTAAATTGGGCCAGCTCAGGAGACTCCAGTAAGGGGAAAAAAAAGTGATGGTGGAGGCTGGATCAATGCTGTTACTCTTTCACCTGACAACACACCACAGACGCGTCTGAGCCACTCCTTTCCATAGGTGGAATAATGGGCTTTTGCACAGTCACACTAGGCTGTCTTTCCTGCACAGCTATAGAGTGCTTCACAAGCTAGGGGCTTTATTTGTGATACGTCCCAGCCTCCTTCCAGGATCGCTCTTGTAAAAATTTTGATTTATTACCTCTATTCTTAAGCACTGAATAAGCACTGACTACTCTAAGGCATCTCCTCTTCAACCTGTATTTACCAGCACAACAATCTAATCCTAACCATCCATTTTCAGCCCACATCTCTCCTGAAAGGCATTTGCTGGGCTTGCTTCTCAAAAGATGACAAGTACCTGTACGCTGGATCAGTCCATTACAGTCTGGGATGTTGCAAGTGGTGAGTAATGGTGAAATGCTAGCAAGAACGAGAACGGCTGTACTCCTTCCTGGCTGTACTCCTTCCTGTATTAAACAGGCTTGAAGCATCCTTCACGTTGTAAGAAGGGAAACACGCCATGCAGCGACAGTTTGGGCAAGTACAAGAACAGAGGCTAGAATACCGAATCCATAGGTAGCCTGTCAGCATTGTGCCTGGGATCTGCAATTGCAATACTACAGTTGGAGTATTCCAGCACATGAAAAATATTTTGGGTTCAAATATCAGCAGCAAGTTTAAGGGCAAAGCAAGAAAACTCTCTGTAAGTTTCTATTATGCAAATCCTCTATAACGCTCTAAGGAGAAACAAGCAGCATGGCTTATTTTTTCCCCTCTCCTCCTTGCTCTTCATGTGACCCAGTTTTACTCAGTTAAATTGTCTGGTGACACGGGACCATTTGAGGGGCGTGGCATATTTTAAATCCAGTCCTTACTACACAGTAAATGCTTTGTTCTGAGCTTGGTTTCTGCAGGTGCCGTGCTGGCTGTACAGTGTGTATCCACCACTGCTCACAGAATTGTACCAACTGCAGATGGGTTTGTGGCAATAACAAAAGTGGGTTGTATAATTCATGAGCAGTTTCACTGTCCAAAGACCACCCCTCCTCGGTATAACCCACTCCAGAACATTGTGGCAACATGTACGGTAAAATCCAGAAAGAAAGACAAGAAAAACTCAAGCAAGCAACAGGACATTCTTCTGGGAGCCTGATTCACACCAGCAAGGTCTCTCAAATCTGTTCAGTGGTGTAAAAAGCAAAGATGAACAGGATAAAGCAGCATAAACAGCCCAGACTGAGCTTGCGGGTTTCTTTCCATCCCTTTGCCTCAGCGCCTCGGAATCACAGTATTAAACGTTGCTGAAAACTCCCTGGCTGTGGTTACTCAGAGGCTGTTGATACCTTGGCACAACACGCCTGCTGTCAAGCACCACAGTAATAACCACTTAAGCAAGATAAATAAGAAAACAAACAAAAAACCCCCAACCACAAAACCGACCCTGACCCCACCTTTTACCCCACTACACCGGAGCGGACGACTGATGGCAGCCCGGCCCAGGCCGGGCACTGCGGCCTTCCCGCGCCCACCCCAGCGCTGCCCTTCCCACCGAGGCCACCGGGGACCTGGGCCGCCGCTGCGCCCTTGGGCGCTCGGCTTCACCCCCGCTGCCGAGCCCCCCAGCCCGGAGCGCGTTCCCCCCGCCGGCGCCGGATCCCCGGGGATCCCCTCCGCTCCCCTCCTTCAGAGCGCTCACCGGGGCCGGGACCTGAGGCGCGGCTCCCGCCACGGCGGTTGAACGGCCGGAAGCAACGTGCGACGCCGACGGCGGCCGCGAAGGTTCCGCCCCGGGCCGGGCTGCGGCGCGCGGGCGGGCACGGTGACGCCGTGCGTGCTGACGCAGGCGCTCCGCACGCGCTGAC
>VYXH01002936.1:60804-96479 GCA_013397275.1 Burhinus bistriatus | reverse complement strand
CTCCGCCCTCCTCCTCCTCCGGTACCGTGAGGCGCCCCTGGGCCTGTTCCCCGCCTCCCCTCTACCGTGTCCCCTCTCCCCAGTCCGTCTGTTCTCCTCTGGTACCGGGGACGTTCTCCCCAGGGACGTGTCCCCCTCTGCCCGGTACCGTGCCCCCCTCCGTGCCTTGCCATCTTCCTCCAGCACCCTGAGGCCCACCCTCCCGCGTACCACGGTGACCCACCGGGGCCTGCCTTCCCTCAGAGCCTCCTCATCTGGTACCGTGTGCCCCTCCCCGGGCTGCTCCTCCTTCCCCGGTGCTGTGGGGCTCCCCCCGGGACCTGTTCCCACCTCCCTCAGTGCCGTGGGGTGCCCCAGGGCCTGTTCCCCCTCTCTGGGCCTCACCCGCCTTCTCGCCCTGCAGGTGGAGGATGCGCTTTCCTACCTGGACCAGGTGAAGATCCGCTTTGGCAGCGACCCCGCCACCTACAATGGCTTCCTGGAGATCATGAAAGAGTTCAAGAGCCAGAGGTAAAGCCCAAGCCCTGCGCCACGGGGCTGCTCTGGGGAGCTCCTCAGCCTCTGCGGGGGTCTCTCTGCCGTTGCAGGGTCCCTCAGCCTTTGCACCGTCATTCAACCTCCGCAGACACACGGGCCGCCGTGCTGGCCTGTCTCCCAGTAGTGCAGTCACTAGACACTGGAGGTGGAGGGTCTCTGTCCATCCCATCGTTTTCCAGAGATGAAATCCACAGGAAAAGGCATATCTATTTTTACTTCCCGCTCTGAAACTCAGATCCTGAAAATCAGTGAAGAAGCTTGAGTGCAGAGCCTCTCTGTGACCTGTCAGCCCTAGAGGTCATGGCTGTCTCGCCTGTTTTGGGTAACCTGCGCACTCGTATCTCCTCTCTGGGGATCATGCTCCCAGTATGAGCCTGCAGTCGTCATTCCCTCTGCTTGGGCTAATTTCTAGGTCTCAGGTTCCCAAAATTGCTTGTTAAAAATTGCATCTCTAAAAAGCCAGATGCTTCAAATACCTCTGTCATTTTCTAGGTTTAACTTGTGTTTCTGATTTGGACCCAAGTAACAAACTCTTCTCAATTTTAGCATTGACACACCTGGAGTAATCCGACGAGTTTCACAGCTTTTCCATGAGCATCCCGACCTCATTGTAGGATTCAATGCTTTCCTCCCTCTGGGCTACAGGATAGAAATTCCAAAGAATGGGAAGTTAAGTATACAGTCACCTTTGAATAGTCAGGTAGGTCATAGAGCTTATATTGTCTAGAAAAATCCTGTTACATGTGTCACAATACACATCTCTTGCACAGTTTAGGCGACGTAGATTTACATGTATTGCATGTTGCTAAAGTTTTTACATGGTTTTCAAAGTATATGATAATGGGCGTAATATGAATTTAAATATTTATTCTCAAAAGCCGTTGTTAGTTTAGCTTACACAAGAATGATATTCCTGCATGAAGTGCCACTTCAACTCCAAATACTTCAGTCAGATTTGAAAACTGAAATTGTAATTGGCTTGACATCTTTATACAGATTCTCAATACGTGATGTGTGTAGTGACGAATTTCAGAAAGCGATCCTGGCAGAATCGCGTTTCCAGTCTTCCACTGAGAAACTGGGAAATGTGTTCAGGCAACAGGCAAAAAATACATGTCAGGTGTTGCCATGCAGTTGCCAACATCCTGCAATGAAAGACATCTGCTGTCATACAGATGGGTACATATTGGCCTCTGCTTCGTTTTTGTTGTTGTTTTGTGGTTGTGGAGGGTGAAACAGAGCTATTACCTGAATTCTACTGATGAACTTGTGGTTTAACTCTTACTAGTAGCAGTAAATGTCTTTGAGATCTCAGTTCCCTTAGATCTCTCTGTTGCTTAGAAATTTAGCATCTTTAAGAGCCTTGTGTTTTATATGTTTCTTAAAACTGACAGTTCCTCTGAAATAAAACAGTGGTAACAGAAACTGCGGTGCGTGTTGTTTGGTACACCCTCTCGAGTGTCGTGGATAATGCAGTGACAGTCAAAAGCGGTAATGAGTCAGACGGTTCATAAGCCAGATACGACTTACGGGATTTTTATTTTCAACTGATGGTGTTAATAAACTAGGCAGGGAAATTTATTGGCTAATTCAGTATTTTTTCTTTCTTCTTCACGTAGTAATCTTTTGTAGCTAAACAGCTTGAAAATGCTGATGCTAGATTGTTGTTGAACTTGCACCTATGTTTCCGTACAAGTCACTGTTTTGTGTGTCTTATGCCACTAGGTGCCCTCGGAGCCTGTTCCCAGCGCTCTCCCTGGCAGCGGGCTGTTGTTGCATTACTCCCAGGAGAATTCGCACAATCACAGTGACTGTTCCGAGGAATTTAGGCAACAGCTTCCATACAAAGAAGATAAATCCCAAATTCCTTTGGAGTCTGATTCTGTGGAGTTCAATAATGCTATCAGTTATGTGAATAAGATCAAAACACGTTTCCTTGACCATCCAGAAATTTACAGATCCTTTTTAGAAATTCTTCATACTTACCAGGTAAAAAGTCTTCCATGTAAGAGACTGTGGGTTTGCAGTGTAGCTGTTTGAGTAGTTGTTGTCAAATGAAACGTCTGCCCATTGAACAGGCTTATACAGTTCCCAGGCACTAGCCTTTGGCCAACAATTGCCTCGTAGATATTCACATGAAATGAAAAAAGTATGAAAATTGTGGAACTTTCCAGGGTCTGAGGTGTAAAGGGGTTGTATTTAGATCTGTCTTTACTAACCTTTGGTTGATTTAGTGATATTCTGTGTGAACGGATGCGCTATAAGAACCTTGGGCTATCTGACAGTTAATTGAGGTTTGTGTAGCATAAGGTTTTTGACCAAGTTGATGAGTTTTCTTGCATAGCGAGGTATGTTTTGCCTCTAACATCTGTGCCTATCTTTTCAGAAAGAACAGCTGAACACTAAAGGCCGACCCTTTCGGGGCATGTCAGAGGAAGAAGTGTTTACTGAAGTAGCAAATCTGTTCAGGGGACAGGAGGATCTGCTTTCTGAGTTTGGACAGTTCCTCCCGGAGGCTAAAAGGTCTTTGGTATGTGTATGCTTAGAGCAAGGCAGAATATTGCATACTCTCTGTTTGTAGAATACATAAAGAAGCTTTAGGAATGCAAAACATGATGGAAAAACATAAAGCCAGTAGATGAACTCCTCTTCATTGTTTGGAGTTTTGCAGAACAGGTGACTTAACTACATGTTCTCTGACATACAGGGTTCTTTATTTGCGCCAATTGAGAACATTGAAGTCATTATTTGTTTACTTCAGTTCACAGGAAATGGACCATGCGAAGTGAACAGCGTCCAGAAAACTGAGCATGAGAAGAACCTGGAACACAGCAAAAAGCGATCCAGACCACTGCTGTTGCGTCCTGTTTCTGGCCCAGCAAAGGTATCTTCAGCAAGTAAAAGCTTAGAATAACCTGATATTACTCATTGTGTTTAGATAGTTGCTTAGGTAAAGTTGTAATGAGTAGCATCTTTGAGGTATGTAGATGTTAGGTAGGAGAAGCAAAACTTCAAAGTTATTTTTAAAATAATAATGACTGTAGAAAAAAGGAATTTTTAAAGTATGCTTAAATGTGTGTGGTAACATGTTGAATACTAAATATCAAGACCTTCTGTACAAGTATTGGCCCTGGAAAGGGACAATTCATTGCTTCTACAAAGAAATCTTTCCTTGGAATTCTTTTTCAAGTGTTTTCTTCTTCTCAGCTTAGTGGAGGACTTGACACAGCAGTGCTAGATCACTGTTTGGGAAATACTGAGTTTCAGCCTTTGCAGAGGGTTGTTACATGTCAGCAAAGTGGAATTTGATAGCATTTGAGTCACAACATTTTAAGTATAACTGCCTGTTCTTTTAACAGAAGAAAATGAAACTGCGAGGTACCAAAGACCTGTCAGTAGCGACAGTGGGAAAATATGGAACACTGCAAGAGTTTTCCTTCTTTGACAAGGTCAGTATTTGGCCTGTTCTCACATTCTGTGGACTTATTTTCAACCATTTATGTGGTTATTAATTGGTTGGTTTTCTATACAATCTGTGTGTCAGCACTTAGCAATTGCCTCATTTTTCAAGTGGTAGAGAGGGACAGACCAAGAAAAAAGAAAACAGGTGGGTTTGGAAGGTGAATAGAAACTGATAACTAAGTTTTTCCTGAATGCTTATCTCTTACGGACATATTTTTCTCTATCTTTCAGTGATGTTTCCTCATGGCACCATCTGTGGTTACTAGATTATTGTTTGAAACTGGGCATTTTTGTGCATATTCTCTTTTTATCTTGCAGCGTATGCAGAGGTTTGTCACTGTACCCGTGGCTCAGACTACTTAGCATATGAACACTAAATAAAAGTGGTGTTCAAGTGGTCTGATCATTTCTCTCCAAACTGTGCTTTAGGTGCGTAGGGTGCTGAAGAGTCAGGAAGTCTATGAAAATTTTCTCCGTTGCATTGCTCTCTTCAACCAGGAGTTGGTCTCTGGCTCTGAGTTGCTCCAGCTAGTTACACCATTTTTAGGGTAAGTTACTGAATATCTTCTCTGCTGTGTCATACTTTTTAGGTCTTACTCTGTTACTTTTTGGTAGACATGGTGAACTTTGTTACTGAAGTTTTAGATTTAACTTCAGAAATATCTGCTATGTAGCATACAAGAATTTGAAGGCTAATCCAAAAAGAGGAGTAATAAAATCTGAATCTTTCAACATATCTACACAGCTTTTAAAGAGCATTTTGGGGAGGATATTTTCCTCTGGCTGTGCATCCAGTTGAAAGCCTCACAAGTAACAGACTACCTGATGTTATGCTAAATCACTGGGGACAGAGAATCCATGAATTCTGGAGGGTGGTCTCTGTTCACATGCCTTGTTGTAATCTCTCAAAATATAATACAGGTATAAACATGAAATCTCAGAACAGAGCTGAGAGAAGGATAAATAGTTCTAGCTCTGATGTGAGCCCCTCGTGGTGTTTGGCTCCCAACAGAAAAGGAAGAGTCACATGGCAAAGTGACTCCTCAGTCAGTTAAGAGGAGTATTCATGAAGTTGTGAAGGGAGGTTCTTTTCCTGCCTTAAGTCAAACAGAACATAAAGCACTTCAGAGGGAATGATAAACAGAGGTAAAATGTTGGTGAAGGATTTCTCACTGCAGTACTAAGTTTGTTTAGATTTTCTCCCTCGCTTCTATGACACACATTAGCCACCCTAAAACTGTCAGAGTGAAATAACAAAATACACTTACTTGTGTTTTGAAGGAAATTCCCAGAACTCTTTGCACAGTTCAAGTCCTTTCTTGGTGTGAAAGAACTTTCATTTGCTTCTCCACTGAGCGACCGATCTGGGGATGGAATGAGCCGGGAAATTGATTATGCTTCCTGCAAACGCATAGGATCAAGTTACCGAGCTCTCCCAAAAACCTATCAGCAGCCAAAGTGCAGTGGAAGAACAGCCATTTGCAAGGAGGTACTTTGGGGTCAGCGTGTTTAGTCCCTGAACACACATTGCGCTTGCATAACTTGAAGTGGGGTAGTTAGTGCTACAGCTTCTGCATGTGGAGTCTTCTCTTTAATGCTGATGGTCTCAAATCAGTTATTCATCCAGTTTATTGAAATGACTGTCCATGTGCATTTTAGTAATTTTATCTAAACCCATCTCAAATCGTGTCTTTCACTTTAATGTCTTCTGAGTCTGTGTGCATACACAAATTTATTCCTTTAGACGGAAAAGAATATTAAATAACCTGAAATTAATTTTCTAGCAGTGGACCAATATGGCCTTTAGAAACAGTTTTTCTCCTGAAAGAGCACCGTGAGCCAGTGTCTTGGGCACTGTTCTTGCTGAGAACAGATGCCTGCAGCATAGGTGCTCCTGCCTCTCGCTGTTGTTGGCAACTCTGTCTCCTTTACTTACAGTTGCTGATTACTGCAGAGTGATCTCTGTGGTTTGTGAGGTGATAGCGAAGGTGCTTTCGAGCTTTCTGAGCAGGGCCCTGGCACAGTTCCACAAAAACCTCTGATCTTCTGAGAGCAGTCATAGCAGTGACGTGAACTAGGTCTGAAACTTCCAGTAGAAACTCAGGGAAACTCTGTGCAAAAATAAAACAGAGGTGTCAGCCCCCACGAGAAGAGCTCTGGGCTCATAAGGCTCTGTTCAATGTCATGTCTTTGCACTGTTGCAGGTGTTAAATGATACCTGGGTTTCGTTTCCATCCTGGTCTGAAGACTCCACTTTTGTCAGCTCCAAGAAGACTCCTTACGAGGAGCAGTTGCACCGCTGTGAAGATGAGCGGTTTGAGGTACCTCTGCTACTGGGCTTCCTTTCTGCCTGTCTGCTCCTCAGAAGGCAAAACTTCTAGCTATGAGGATTTTGACTGAATTAATTGATGGCCAAATACTGAAAGTTCTATTACTGTTTGTTGGTTTGAGCTAGAGTTTGATGTTTTGCACTTACTTTGAGTCTAGTAGCTCTTTCTAGGCATGAGTCCAGTTTTAAAAGGCGTGTTACCTTTGGGGAACTGGCAGAGGTGTATTTTTCAGTAAGAAACCTTGCTGATGCTTCTTAGCTCCACCCAGCGGGGCTGGAACGCATGCCACAATCCTGGTACCGCTGGTCTCCATTTTCCTGCTATGCCTGTTCTTACACTGTGTCTTTTGTGAACTCTTGACAGTTGGATGTTGTCTTGGAGACCAATTTAGCCACAATACGTGTGCTGGAGAGTGTGCAGAAGAAACTGACTCGACTGACTCAAGAGGATCAGGAGAAATTTCGACTGGATGATTGCTTGGGAGGAACATCAGAAGTGATCCAGCGCAGGGCCATCTATCGCATCTATGGTGATAAAGCACCAGAGATCATCGAAAGTCTTAAGAAAAACCCAGTTACTGCAGTTCCTGTTGTTCTTAAGAGGTAATTCCCGTTCTCATGTGTTCACCTGGGATCTTTAAGAAACTCATAAAGGATTTTTAAAGCATTTTTAAACAACTGTTTCCTGTAGATGTTGTTTTGAAGGATAACTCATCTTCAGTGGAGATGCTTTGATTTATTTATTTATTGCTTACAGGAATACTGAATTTTAGTGCATCACAGTTGGCTACATTAAAATGCTTTGTGTGTGTTTCTGTGGTTGTCTCTTTGAACTGAAGTAGATAATACATTTATGCAGATTAAAAGCAAAAGAGGAGGAATGGCGGGAGGCCCAGCAGGGCTTCAACAAAATCTGGCGGGAGCAGTATGAGAAAGCCTACTTGAAGTCCCTTGACCACCAGGCCGTCAACTTCAAACAAAATGACACCAAAGCTTTGCGCTCCAAGAGCTTGCTGAATGAGATTGAGAGTGTCTATGATGAGGTGCGTATGCTAGTGAATAATCCATCCTGTACATCCTTCATTTACAGTATTATTTAGATGTTTACATAGCTCCTGGGACCTTGTAGAAGTGGTAGTGCTCTGAAGAGTTCTCGGTCAAAAATGCCCGTCCCAAGCATAGCATTAATACCAGCTTATTTCTTCTGGCAGGAATGACTCTTGAGCATGGATTGGAAGGATCTTTATCTATTTGTCTCTTGATTACAGCATCAGGAGCAGCATTCAGAGGGGAGAAGTTCATCCACAAACGAGCCTCATCTTATCTTTATTTATGAAGATAAGCAGATTTTGGAAGATGCAGCGTCTCTTATCAGCTATTATGTAAAAAGGCAGCCTACTATCCAAAAGGAGGATCAAGCAACCATTCGGCAGATAGTGCATCACTTCATACCCGAGCTGTTTTTCTCTCAGCCCCCTGAGCACAATATTTCTGAAGAATCAACAGATGAAGACAGAGAAAACCATCAGGGGCAGAACCTGGATACTCCTGAGCTACGGAAAAAACATGTGCCTGGGCCTCCAAGCAGTCCTTTGGAGGCAAAAGCAACCTTCTGTGATGTTACAGCTGCAGAGCCCCACAACACTCTGGATGATGTTTACAGTCTCTTCTTTGTCAATAATAATTGGTATTTTTTCCTCCGCCTTCACCAGACTCTGTGCTCAAGGCTCCTAAAGATTTATCGTCAAGCTCAGAAGCAGCTTCTAGAATATCGGACTGAAAAAGAGAGAGAGAAACTCCTTTGTGAGGGAAGAAAAGAAAAAACCAATGATCCAGCCATGGAACTAAGACTGAAGCAGCCAAGTAAGAATAATCCGGGACATAGTCCATTCCTCATGCTCTGGTTGCTGGTGCTCGATTGTATATATCTGAGTAACTGAGACCAGCAGTCTGTAAGGAATGTAGAGGTACAAACCTCCACTCTATTTGTGATTTGTGGATACAGCTAATTTAACGGGATAGCTAGTTTGTAATTTATCTTCTGAGGGCTCTCATGCGTAGTTCACAGGGACTTCACGCAAGCCCACTGTTGTCAGATGTTCTGAAGTGTCTCATATTAGTCTGTTACTTTGATTTAAAACGAAATAGTTAACTACACAAGGTAGTCGTGGAAGTGCATGAGATAAAACTGTTAGAGCCCATCAGCACTCCTTACAGAGAACTGTCTGTAAGCATGTTCTGGTACTGAATGTCGTGGTTCTTGAGCAGTGCTGTCCCTTGTATCTCTTGACTTCTCTCTGCCTCTTGCATGCAGCAAGTGACTGCACTTTTCCCCTACCCAGGTGAGGTGGAACTGGAGGAGTACTACCCCGCATTCCTGGATATGGTGAGGAGTCTGCTGGATGGGAATATTGACCCAACGCAGTACGAGGACACTCTGAGGGAGATGTTCACTATCCATGCCTATATTGGCTTTACTATGGACAAACTGGTGCAAAATATTGTCCGCCAGGTAACTAATTTAATGGCTGTGCTGTGTGTTTGGTGGGGCCACACATCTCCCTTCTATAGACAGATAGGTTTCTCACAGTACCCTGTAGTGCAAGGACTCGCTAAACTTAAAGCAAATTCATAGAAAACTTATATATGTAGGGGAAACACTCTGACAGAAGGTCAGTGAGATAGTTTAGCTTCAGTACAGGGACCCCCTTAGGGGATTTACTCTTCCTGGCCTTTTCCAGCATTTTTTGAGTTCCAGTCTTCAAAATTCTGACATTCCCAAAAATACATCTAAGGCAAAAAAAAAAAAAAAAAAAAAAAAAAAATTTCAGTCCTTTATTCAAATCTGTCTTCTAACTGTAGTTTTGTTACAGTTAGGCACATCAGCCCCTCACTCTTCTCTGTTCCTTTTATTGCAAAGTAATGAAAAAAAGAGCAAAATGCGTGTAGTCATTGGAGTGAAAGTGTTGGTACTTCATCTGAGGTGTGATGTTGTGCTGAGTTTTGTGCTCCTTTCATAACACACTAGAGTTAACTCCTGGCCCAGATTTGCTGACTGAATTCCCCCTTTTTTAATGGAAGCTTCACCATCTAGTGAGCGACGACATCTGCTTGAAGGTTGTTGAGCTCTACTTGAACGAAAGGAAGCGAGGTGCCGCTGGAGGTAACTTATCCTCTAGGTGTGTCCGGGCAGCAAAGGAGACCAGCTATCAGTGGAAGGCTGAACGTTGCATGGCGGATGAGAACTGTTTCAAGGTGAGAACTTGCTGCCAGGGAACTTCGTAAAGTGACTGTGGCACTTCACCTGGGAGAAATGGGTTTGGAAGCTCCAAGGCCACAATGGTGAGAGAGAGCAATATGGAGAGAAGATACCAAAACCAGAGCATAGACAGTAAAGTGGCATATTGGCTTGCTGGAAAGCCCTGCTGCTTAATTCTCTCCTAGCTCATATTTGTTGTCCAAATGACTTGTGAAAATACAGCATTTTATTGTGAACCCATATGGCCAATATCTTGTGCCTGTAACTTTATTGCAGGTAATGTTTCTTCAGCGGAAGGGACAGGTGATCATGACCATTGAGCTTCTGGATACGGAAGAAACCCAGACAGAAGATCCTGTGGAGGTCCAGGTAATATCACAGTGACCATGGAGTCTGCTGTACCACAGACAAAGCAGATGTCTAAGAATGTTTTCCCACTTTCTTGTTCCAAACTGTGAGACTTTGCCAGGAGAAGTTTACCTGGGAGGTGGGAAGATTACATGTGGGGCTGTGGTCATTGACAGAAATGGGTATGTTAGCAAAAGAGTTTCAACATAAATCAGCATCAGCTTGGGGTTGAGTGAGATACCAGCAGCTTCATAAAAAGCAGCTTGGAAATTACTTTTTTGCAGCGGTGTTTGTCTTGATGAGAGTGAAATCTGACTTGAAATTGGTCTGTCTTGCGTAGCACCTGGCTAACTACATGGAGCAGTACGTTGGGGTAGAAGGAGCTCCGAACAACCAGAATGATGGCTTCTTATTGAAACCGGTCTTTCTGCAAAGGTGAGCGTGCTCCCTCTGAGTCACACCTGCAGCAGCTGGTACTGCTTATGTGGCAGTGATTTTACGTGATGTGCGATACAAGCGAGTCTAGGTCCAAAGGGGCTGCTGTAGTCCAGTGCACTGCATGAAAATGCTAAAGAAAAAATTTATGACCACTGCATTGAGGTTTTTTCCTGAAACTGTGTTTAGAATGGAGTGGGACTGTCTAAACAGTCCCTCTGGGAGGAATTTGAGGTCTAATTTGTTCCCATTTCACTAAATACTTGTCAGAGTGTATGGAGGAAGATCCTGGAGAAACTCTGAAAGACAAACGAGGAAATACAAATTTCATACTTGTGCCGTCAGCTCTGTTAGCTTAAGAGAATGGATAGCCAAGTGTGACACACGCTTCCTAATCCTTGTTTTGTTCTAGGAACCTAAAAAAGTTTCGCAAGTGGCAATGTAAGCAAGTGAGAGCTCTGCGTAGCGAAGTGAAGAGCTCCTGGAAGAGGCTGATTGGGGTGGAAAGTGCCTGCAACGTGGACTGCCGGTTCAAGCTCAACACCCACAAAATGATGTTCATCATGAACTCGGAGGATTACATGTACAGGCGGGGAGCGCTCTGCCGAGCCAAGCAGGTGCATCTCCTATTACTCTCTCTGCAGCTCAGGCAGTAGCAGAGGTTGAGGATGTGAGCCAAAAGACAGGTACCAATAAGAAGTCTTGTGGCTGAATTCCTGCAAACTACACCCAGAAGTTACTCTGTGTTGGATGAAACATGGAGGAGAGTTGGTAAATGCTCTGTACTTTGGTTTAGTTTAGCAGCCTTTTCTTTACCATGCAAATATTAAGAAATAGATCTTTAAATGCAGGTATGCGGTTTCCTGTTTTACTGTTTGTGTTGTGTTGTAAAGCGTGCACGCCTCAGACATACAAAGAGGTCAGGGTTTTGGCTTCTCCCCCAAAAACCTCTTGATGATCTTTACTGTCCTGCTTTCAGGTGCAGCCAGTGGTGCTGCTAAAGCACCACCAGCAGTTTGAAGAGTGGCACAATAGGTGGCTAGAAGAGAACGTGACCATGGAGGCAGTTGATGTAGTTCAAGACTGGCTAATGGGAGATGAAGACGAGGAGATGGTGCCCTGTAAAACAACTTGTGAGACGGTGAATGTCCACGGGGTCCCAGTGAACAGATACAGAGTTCAGTACAGTCGCCGTCCAGCTTCACCGTGAGCAGAGACTTGTTCCTGGGACGAAGACAAGTAGGAGCGTTGCTGGTGAAACACATTTACTCTGAGAATAGTGGTGGGAATGCAATGTATGTATTAATGATATTTATCCAAACAGCATTTTACTTTGGATTATGATGTATTTTCCATATGGCATAGACTTGTCTCCTTGCAGTGTAATCCTCCAGCCATCATGAAGAGACTCTTAAAAGCTTTATGGGAAGAGGGCTCTCGGCACTGCCACACACTTTTTAGTAGTTTCCTAGCTTTAGGCCACTGCTGTCCAGCCAGTACTGGAAGGCTGAGTGAGGGGGGCAGACTCTGGGCGAGCTACCACTAGTGGCTTTGTTGGCGAGATGGAGCTGGGCTGGTGTTTGAGCAGATGCTGGCAGCTGCTTCCACTTTGGAGGGTTTAATGTTGCCTATCTTCCTGAATTTATGCCGTCTTGGAGCCCGCAGAACTCTTCAATGTAACCTCTGAGTGCCAGCGGGGCTGAGAGCACCCGGCACAGATTGCTAGCCCCGCTATGGGCTGCTTTGTTATCTACGTGTACTAATAAGGCAATGAATGCAGTATTTGTTACTGGTGCTCTGCTGAGAAAAATGCCAAAACTGAGACAAGGGTGAACAGCGTACTAAACGCTCTAACTCTCACTCATCAACTAAGTATTTTGGAGCATGAACTAAGGGGAAGAAACTCTCTGCGCTGCAGTGCTAGGCAAGAGAGCTATTTGCGGCGCAAGACAGCCTGGGCCCATCAGCTACGCCTCTGCAGATGTGCACCGGATCCCACCGTGCTGCTTTGTGAACTTAACGACCTGCCGCAGACTCTGCCTTCTCAGATCTGGAGCTGCTGGGAGTGCGTGCGTGAGGAGGAATATCCATTGCGAGGTCTGGCCTTTTTTTTTATTTTTTATTTTTTGTATTTTGCATGTTGATTGGCAGCCTCTGGAGACTGCGTTCTCAGGCGCTTCGCTTTCCTTGTGCGTGCCCTGGACTCCGTGGTTCTGCTGGGTTGTACCACTTCAGTAACATCAGTAGATGGAGCTCTCGCAGCACAGTGTTTGCACTGGAGCTGAGGTTTGTCCCAGATACTTTGCTGTTTCTGCTGGGTCAGCACAGATGCTGTATTTGCAGTGACACACGGAAATCTGTAATGGGCAGTGTTAGATCCAGCTGCAACCATCGTTGACAAGCTTTTCCACTGAACCGTCTGTACTTCTATCTAAGCTTTTTTGAAATGAAACCTAACAAAAAACCTACCCCGAACCACGCAGAACACTATGTCAATTATCTGACTTAATCTATTGAAAAATCAAGAAAATTTAGTTGTGATTGTCCTGCAACCCCACCGCGACTTTTGTTTTTCAGAGGCCAGGGGCAAGCACACTGTTCACGGAGTGTATTACAAACACCGTGTCTTGAGGCAGGACCAGCCTCCTTTCAGCTCTGCTTCCAACTTTTTCCTGGCTTGGGGGGGAATAATCTGCCCACCCCGATATTTTCTGTGGCTTTGATATTTAGGTTATCATTTCTGCCAGACCTAAGTAGCAGCCTGTAGGATTTGTCCTGGGTTATTTCCACTGTACAGCGTTTGATTTTGCAATTGTCTCACTTGACAGCAGAAAAATTGGCCTTTGGGGTACGTTTAATAGAAAACTGTACTGACTCTTTGTCTTTTTTGCAAAATAATCTGTAGGAGGGAAGGAGGGAGGCCAGTCTCTGGCATTCGTGGCCACTTGCACAACCACTGCCAGCGGAGGACTTTTCATCAAGAACTCATGTTCTCGTTGTCTGGGTCTCTGTTAAATTTTGGTTACTGAAATGATCTGAAGGTTCTTCCCCTGCTCTTGTTGCAGTAGGGGATAAAGGACGCTGACCACGTAGCTATGTGAGGGCTGGGTGGAGGAGTGGGGGCACAAGCCCGGTGCAAAGCACTGTGTCCCCCTTTTTGCTTCCAGACAGCTCAACAAAATACTCCTCAGTCCTGCTCACCTCTCTGCTGTCTTCCAGTGGAGATGACAACTGTGCCAAATTTTATGGTTTTATGATACAGAAAAATGTTTACTAGAAAATAGGTTGCAACTTGTGGCTTAAAATGCATTTGATTCCAAGTGTAGGAGGGTAACGCACCTGCGCACCGTCCTGTCCCATCTCCCTGTTTTTAAGTGTACTTCAGGTATTTTTAAGCATCCTTATTTTGTAAACCTTAATTTATAATCTGAACAGATTAAGTAAGACTTTTGCCCTTTACAGTGCTATTGTCTCAAAAATGATAGGAGCCAATGATGTGAATGGAGTAAGCAGGCAGTGCAGGTTTGAAAGTGGCTTGCTAATGTCTGAGAGTTTAAGCCCGACCGCTGTGTATCTGCTAGCACGACCTTGATTCAAGAGTTTGTTCTTCCATTTTTTTGAAGGATCTTTGCTTTTGGGCTTGTAATTGCTTTGCCAGCTCTTTGAATGTAGTTTTTTTAATATTTATTTGCACATTCAAGTAAAATAAAATATTGATTTTAAAAGTCTGCAGCTCTCACTGTTTTAAATTTGTTTTAAATTAATTTAACCCAGAATTGGTTGTCTTGCACCTGAAACTGAATTTTAAATAGCAGAAAAATGCAATTGAAAAGTTGGATGAACTTCTCTTCAAGCAGTTGCAGGACAGGCTGCAGGATGCGTGCCAACTTGCTTCCAGCGGGCCAGCAGGCAACAAGTCTTTAACCTTACCCACACCGAGACATTAGCGCACCGTAAGTGCATGTAAGCTAGCGCACTGGCTAACATAAAAGGGCAGTAAGTTTCCCGCAAGTAGCATGCAGTAGGAGATCCCATGCAGGAAGATGGTGCCTGGGGCTGTGTGTTGCCAAGACGTCTCTTGGAGCAAAGGCCTGCCACTGGAGGAGAGCATGGGAGTCCATGGGGTGGCACAGCCGCTCCATGCACAGATAGGTTTCGAAAGAAAATATTGCGTAGTGCCAGTGAAGCATGTCTTTTTGCAGATAGGTTTACTTCTAGCAGCACCTTTGCCATGAGAGGTGTGGCGCAAAAATACGGTCCAGGCCTGGCCCCCAAGTGCTCGCACGCTAAATACAACAGACATTTAAGAAAAGCGACTGATTCCAGTTCCGAAATCTATAAGCACATCTGCTACAGGTTAAAACAATACAACTGCAACCATGAAAATAACGCTCCACCCGCTTTCCCTCAACCTCCCCAAATTCCTGGGTAATAACATGTTTAACTGTGTTCCCTGTGAGCTCTGCACAACAAATGAATGTGTAGATTTTGCAAATTAAGCCGTAGTGATGAGACCCAGATCTGATAGGAGTTTCCTTTACATCATTCTCAACACTTCCGTTGCCATAACAAAAGGCAACTCTGCTTTCTGTGCACCGTACCACTTTCTCACAGGGAAACAAACTGTTGTTCTCCTAATAACAATCCTCTGATGCATAAATCGCATGGAATAATTTGATTAAAATGATGGTACTGGCGTCTCAGAGGACACAGTCCGCTTTACACAAGTCTCCTTGCAGAGATCTTGGACTTCACACAAAAAGGACATTCCGTGTGCTCAAGGGGAGGGACAGCCAGATCTGACATCACTCAACAGCAGCTGGAGATCTCAGCAAGCAGAGACAACTTTGGCAACGACAAAGAAAGACAGCTTAAAAATATCTTTCAGGTTTGCAGGATGGAGTAAGAATTAATGGTTTTCAATGTTAAATTAAGAATTGCCAAAGGGAGTACCTGAATTCAGTATTTAATATTTCAGGGTTTTTTTTTTTTTTTTTTTTAATGTATCTGTATCGCAGTGATGCCCAGAGAGAAAGACGCAGCTGCGAACCAGTGAGAGGAAGTCTAGAAGTATGTGTGTAACCGAGTTTTTCTTCATGCTTCAGCCATTCCTCTCGATTAGAACTACGTAACTCAATGAAACTAGAGATAACGCTTTACCTTCCACTCTTCAAAATTAAAGACTGAATTAAAGTCTAGCAGTTCTAAACCATACCTGTGCTAAAGGATGAATCCAAAAAGAATCATCTGAGACCCAGTGCTGAAAAGGGATGATGTGTCTGTGGCAGGCAAGGTAGCCCCTAGCCCAGTGTCATTATCTTGCTGAGAAAGGACCAAAAGAAGCTCTTCTGGAACATCTAGTGAGTTGTAGTGATGCTAATAAACTTCAAATATTCCTGAAAAATGGCTTCATGTGGACCTCATACACTCTGAAGTGAAAACTGCAAGCAAGTAGAAGAGTAATTCTGAAAAAAACCTGTCTCCCCAAAAGTATTCCACCAGCATAAGGCAGAGAATGTAAGCACAAAAGGTGTGGCATAACCAAGGGAAAAGATTGGGTGAGATCCCAGGGGAACAGGAGAACTGTGGAACAAGCAGAAGAGAAGAGAGGCAGGGAGATTCCCTGGAGCTGTGGAGAGTCTCAGGGTGATGGTACGAGACCCAACGAAGTGGGAGCCAGTGTGATGGCAAAGTCAGGAAGAGTGCCCAAGGCATGAAGTCGTCTTGTACGTGCCAGAGCCTGCAAAGACAAATCTGGGGTGGGGGGATCCTGGTTCAAAGGACCGTAGTTTCTTTTTCAATAGTCAGTGGAAGTTTTCTGGGCCTTGTGGTTCTGAGAAGGCTCAGATGCTCGCACACCCAGCAGCTGGGAAAGGCAGGGCCAGCATTGCATTCATGGAAAATGTGAGGTTGTGCTGACACTGGTGGAAATGCTTCATGCTGCTGGCGCAAAGGCAGAGCTGCTGCCTCCGTGGTCAGCTGCCTCTCGTGTCTGCATCGCAAACACGAGCTCAGCCTGGGGCAGGTACTAGCTGCACTAAGATTTCTGTCTTCACACCTGCTGGCTTGCAGCTGAAGAACCCTCTGGAGCGGCTGGAACAGAGCAGAAATAGCAAGCCCAATTATTTGCCTACCACAGTTCACTCTTCCAAGCCTTAGAGATGTATGGGACAGGCCAGGTGGTGCTTGTACCCTCCCCCTGAGCTTTAGAATCCCTAGCCTGTTTTCCAGCATTACATCTTTTGGGTTCAGAGCCATGGAATAAAAGAGTGCCTTCTCCCAGGAGATGATCTATTGCACAATGAATTACTTTAAAACCAAATTGTTACCCCACAGGGCAGGGATCACACGACTTAAAGAGATGTTAACAAGCCGTGACAAACCTCTGGCATTAGAATTTTCAAGCAAGCTGTTCTGCATCTTAAGCAGTCACTAAAGATCACACAGCATCTGAAAAATGAAGGCTTACAGCAATAAGTAACCTCTCTCTGCTCCACTCCAGAGACCTGGCCATAGGAAGCAGGGCTGCGATTTGCACACTATCTGAACCTGATTATGTCTAATTTTTTGCATACAGAGCATGGAAAGGATCCTGGCTGAGGCATGGAAAATATGTGGCCACATGAGTCATTCTGTAATGGTTCATAAATCCTGAGAGAATCACAAAAGCAAAACATCTAACATTGCATCTTCCCTGTCCCTGCCAGTGGAACTCCACCTCTCGACACGCTCGGCACAAGGATGTGGGAATATGGTGAAAGCAAAGGAAATAGGATCATTTTCTCCTTGGAATAGAAGAATCTCATCAAACAGCAGCCAGGCTCAGATTTGCAACCTTCACAGAAGAGGCCATTCATAAGCTGAGGAGAAAGAAACGAACTGCTCCTCAGGTTGCCAAACCAAATTTACAGTTCCTACTGCCTGGACTCCAGCTTCTGTCTTTACTCCCTTGCAGAGCCAGGCAGGGGACTGGAGAGCAAAAGCCTAAGAACCAGCAACCTCTCAAGCTATGACCTCCTGCCCAACTTACCTATCCCGTGACCACTGGGAAGGGTCACGCTGGGGCTCTTACACAGGCGATGGGAGAGGATTTGGGATGTTCCCAGCACAGCATGGAAGGGACTGACACTCTCAAGGAGTTAGAGAAGGGGGGACCAAGCAGCAAATGATCTCAAAGGTTCAGGTAACACCTACCAGTCCAAAGGGTCCCTCTTACAAAATTATGATAGAATCATAGAATGGTTTAGGTTCCAACCCCCCTGCCATGGGCAGGGACACCTCCCACTAGACCAGGTTGCTCCAAGCCCCGTCCAACCTGGCCTTGAACACCTCCAGGGATGGGGCAGCCACAGCTGCTCTGGGCAACCTGGGCCAGGGTCTCACCACCCTCACAGTCAAGAATTTCTTCCTGAGATCTCATCTAAATCTCCCCTCTTCCAGTTTGAAGCCATTACCCCTTGTCCTATCACTACATGCCCTTGTAAAAAGTCCCTCTCCAGCTTTCTTGTAGGCCCCTTTCAGATACTGGAAGGCTGCTATAAGGTCTCCCTGGAGCCTTCTCTTCTCCAGGCTGATGTGAGTCGTCTTCTCCATACAACCAACAGGTATGTGGCAGCAGCATGCCGCTGGTCCAAGCTATTAGCTAACAGAAAGTGCTCAGTCCTCTTGGGGGTTTACTAGGTGGAGACTGCACATCTCTGGAAAAACACAGCTCTTCTTGGGCAAGAGTGATTGAAATTCACCATTATCTGCCCAAGAGCAGAGTCTTCCTGTGCACCCTTGTCAGGCCCCTTTCCTGCTGGATGGAGCTGCTCTCCCTGATCCTGGTAGTTTATCAGCGGAAGCACAGTGTCTCCATCAAGCCGTGAGACCTTGCCACTTCTCGTTCGTGTGTTATGGCACTCCAGGCCGGTGCTAGTGCCCATTCTTTGAAATGCGAGTAGCTCCAACCCACAGGACTTCTAATTAACCTCTGCAGTGAGATCAAGAAGGAAGGTGCAGGACACCCTGTTTAGCCATGGAGCAGGAGCAGAAATAAAGAAACAAGAGAAGCCTGACAAGCCCAGCCTGGTCTGGGTGCTGCAAGGCAGACACTAAAAACCCGTAACTGCCACAACATCAGGCTGTTGGAGGCCTGTGTAATCCCTGGGAGCTGGGGAGGTTTCTCTAGATCTGCAGCTCTCCCGCACTTTATCTATTTTTCTGTGAGGGGATGGTATCTTCTCAATTTGCCCTACCAGAAAGCATTTTGAATCAGGGCACGGGGAAAGACTTCAAATCTCACGCAGAGCCACTTGGGTCTCTCTTGGGTGGAAGGATGCTTGACATAGGAGGTCAGAAGTTCAGTTTACACTCGAAACCAAATTCAAACTGCATCAAATCTGACCACACTTGTTATTTCCAGGAATATTCTGGAGCAGGAAGGAGGTCCAAATGAGTCACTCGAGCCATCGTCTAGCTCTGACGATGAAGTACGGCCCCAATATACTGTCGGTCTGGATACGTATGCCCCTCCCAGTCCTGCATCTGACACTGGAGCTAAGTCCCTCTTAGGCAATGCATACTCGTGCATGTCGTGACAGCCCCCCATACGCCTCATCCTTCACGGGATAAGCCTGGTGCTTCCGTGAGTTAAGGACCAACAGAAGGAAGTGAGTAAGCCGGGTCACTAATCCTGCCTCTCCCACACTGCTGTGAGCACAGCAGTGCACTGTTGGATCCTGCACCAGCATGGAGACCCTCGGGAAGGGACGGCTGTCACACAGACTTGTGCTGTGCTGCACCTTTTGGGGACTCTGCCTGGCCTCTTCAGACTACGACGGTGAGTGTGTACCTTCCGGTGAAAAATTGCTTCTTCTTAAAGTGCTGGATACTTGGTACCTTTCTAAGATCCCTGAAAACTCCTTTTTTTAAAGCTCTTACATGGGAGCACATTCTAATTGAGATTCGTGCATACTCTAGTTGAAGCAGGAGGTGATAGAAGGTGATACGGCACAGAAACGGGTGGATGAAACTAGAAAGGGAAAGAAAAATTAGAGGAGAAGTAAAACAGAGAGCACTTAAAACCAAAATCCTTAGCTAAAATTTAGGCTCCCACAGCCATGACTTTACCCTGGAGCGGCCCCAGATCTCAGAGTTCTTTTGAAAGCTGGGCAGAAGAATTGTTGTCTGGTTCCCCAGGCCTGCTGATAGCTGTACAACACAGCAATCATTTGTGAGCTGTGGGAAACCACACCACAGAGGAATCGTGTAAATTTTCAATAAGGTTGCTGATTGTTACTCCTGCACACCTAATTCTGCTAGCCAGCTTTTTCTGCCCATCACACAACAGCATTTTACAGAATACTCCCACTTCTAGGGACCTCAACATACAATGCAAACCTTAGCGTTTGGGGTGTTATGTAGGCAGCCTGCTCTGCAAAGCACAAGGGTAACTGCACAAACAGCAAGTAACAAACTGCGTTTTTCTCACAGATTACTCCCAGAACAGTACCAACGAGCAGGTAACGACGCCAGAAATCACACCATGTCCCCGAGCCATCCCTGGGGAAAAGGCAACCATAAACAACGTCACGTACCTGTTGATACACGAGGCCGCACGCTCTCAGCTGGGCAGCGTGGTCACCATGCGGCTTGTCCCCTGCCTCTACACCCTCGTCTTCCTTGTGGGGCTGCCTTCAAACGGGCTGGCCCTGTGGGTCCTGGCCACCAGGGCTGAGAAGCTGACCTCCACTGTCTTTCTGATGAACCTGGCTGCAGCAGACCTGCTGCTCACATTGGTGCTGCCCTTCAAGATTTTCTACTATTTCCTGGGGAACAACTGGCCCTTTGGGGAAGGCCTGTGCCGCCTGACCACAGCTTTCTTCTATGGGAACATGTACTGCTCAGTGCTGCTGCTCACATGCATCAGTGTCGACCGGTACCTGGCTGTGGTGCATCCTTTCTTTTCGCGTTCTTTCCGCACCCCGGCCTTTGCCGCCTGCACCTGCACTGCCATCTGGCTCTGTGCTGCCGTCCTCACCCTGCCCCTGACTCTGCAGCAGCAGTCATATCCCCTGTATGGAGCAAACGTCACTCTCTGCCACGATGTTCTCCCCAGGCACGAGGATGACGGCTATTACTTCTACTACTTCATCTGCCTGATCGCCTGTGCTTTCCTTGCTCCTCTGGTGGTGATGCTGTTCAGCTACTGCTCAGTATTGCGAGCCCTTCTGGACAGCGGGAAGCGTTACTCCTACTCTATGAAGCTCACAGTTCTTGTGCTGTTCACACTTGTGGCCTTCTACACACCCAGCAACGTTCTCCTCCTTGTTCATTACTCCAGCTATAACTCCAAGCTGTACGGCAACCTGTATATCAGCTACATGGTGAGCCTGGCCATCAGTACCTTTAACAGCTGCGCTGATCCCTTTGTCTACTACTACGTTTCTGAAGACTTCCGGGATAAGGTGAGAAGGAGATTCTTCGGTCACAGAAAACAAAACACCACATCCCTAAAAACCTCCAAGGAAACACTGCCTCAAAAAAGTTCCAAAGATTCACTGATGTAAGCCTCCAGCCCAGCTGCCTGCTCCCAAGGCACTCGCAACACACATTGGGGATGAGATGAAGACAACACTGGGATCTCACAAGTTTCATCCAGAGCAGCGAGCAGTGTTTCCCAGGAGACGAGACCTTTCTCCTGTCTGCATAGCTAAAACTGAATAAACCTGGACCACAGGATCCCTTGAGCGGAGTGGAGTCCAGCCAAGACGTGGAGTGCTGAACACGTATAGATCTGTTACTGGGACACCGCGTGCAACTTCTCATCTGGTCACATATTGCCAGGGATGCTCTCACCAATATACCTAGGTCTGGTTTTCCTAATGCATCTTGCAGACTGATCGCTATTTGTGTTCTATTTCTTTTCCTGCTACTGACTTGCTTGCTGTCCTTGAACGCATATTCCCTTCACCTAAAACTGAAAAAGAACAGGCGCTTGCAAAACCAAATTACTAAACATTTCAAAAGTACTAGGAGGTACCTGTGTGAGAGGTACTCTCCTGAACTAAAATAGTCTGCCAAGAGAATGTAGAGCACTGGCTTTTCTAGCAAATATATTCTTGGCTTGATTAGTAAGTAACACTATAGTAATGTCAGCGTATTCTTGGTAACAAGTGTAAAAATCCCATTCACTAATCCCTATTTTTGCAAATGACCCTTAGCATCCATAATTTGTTTGGGGCAAAGACTGTATTAATGGATTTTTTTTAAAAAAAATATTATGTCTCTTGAAGGGAAACATTAAAGAAGGAATTATTAAAACCCTTGCTCTACAGTTCCACACTTCTTTTTTGTAACGTCACACATAATCAAGAGCTGTGTCTTATGAAACATGACCAAGCGTGCTGCTTACTGAAACCTGTCGCAAATTTGACAAAATGCAGCCAGCTTATCTCTCGGACACAACGAGGGCAGATCCCAGTAAGCAGCAAGGTAGAAAATGAGCGATAAACCTCCTCAGAGTTCCGGAATTCTTTAGTTTTACTGGTACAGACATGACTTCTGTACTCACCATACCATATGATCAAACAAACTTACAGCATACAATGTGAATAAGAAGAGGCAGACAAGATTGTCTTAAAATCAGTTTTTAATAAAATATTTATCAGAATCTAAACCAAACCCTTTTCTGGACTCAGACTTGCTAAGATTTGTGTGAACAAAACAAAAATGGTCATAGAACTGTTTGCGTGTACGTGTGCGTGTGGGGGTGAAACGCAGGTAAAAAACTAGAGCCTACTTCCTCTGGGTGCAGTACGGCATGTGCAGAGGATGTGCCAGCTACTGAACACAGGAGCCCTGGGGTAGCCAGGGCTATTGCCACTCTGTCAGAAATAGCAAGTACTGGGGAAAAAAAAAAAACAAAACCCACACCCAAACCCAACCCCAAAACCCAAACTGGGCTGAGGTTTTCTAAATAGATGATCTATTCACAATAATGAAAACCAGGTTATTGTGCATTAACTGTCAATAGTCAACATCAGCAAAGCAAGTGCTGTTGTTTCAGCGATGTTCTTCAAGCAAGCTGAACACATTCTTCTGGTATTTGTTTCTACTGAGGCTGATTAAGGAGGAGGGAAAGAGGCAAAACCAAAACACTTGAACAAGAAAAAACAAGGGAACTATTGCTGTAAAATAAATACCACAGTAATGATTACTCTGCATAATGTACAGTTACAAATATATAAATATTAATTTCATTGAAAGGATTGCAAGCAAAAAATCACTGATAACTAGCACTGCTGCAGCTATTCAGTAACATAACTTGATGTAAGTAGGAATCTCTGTGTCCTACAAACCCACTGGCACTTTTCTCCTTTTGCAATAAGGGACCATCAGAAAAAGGGAAGGAGAAACATCTCTCTGACAGAGGGAGGCAAACGCCTCTAAGCCAGAAACAATTCAAAGCCCCAAGCAGCGGCAGGTCTGCTGTCCTTGCTGGCTGTCCACCACTGAGTTGGTGTCTTCCTTGGTGGTGGTGAATTAAAAAAAAAAAATCAAAAAAAAAATCAATCCCTTCTCTCTAAACTATGATTGGCTGGTCTTCACAAAGCTGGAGCCTGAGTTTCCAGTGCTGAGATGTCCTTGTATTCTCGAGGAGCGTGACTGATAAGCTTCAGAGTCAGAACTGGGCCGAAGCCTACGAATAACATCGAGTCTGTAAGGCTATGCTGTCTCATGGACCCAGTCCTACAGAGTTTCTGTATTCCAAGTAGGATTTTGAAGAATGAAGGAAAAATAATCTAGGAAAATTTTGTTCCTAGATGAGAATTAATGATGATTACAAGAAACATGAACAACAAATCGGGGACAGGGGAAAGCTATGGATAGAAGGACCATCAGCTGGGGAGAACAGGGCAGAGACCTGCTCCTTTACTCCTGTGATAGGGGAGAAAAGGCAACCACAACTGTGGAACTGCAGGTTCCTTTATTCAATTCCTTAAATAAAATGACTTTTTAAGTACAGAAAGGAGCTAGTTTGGTGTGGCAAGACTGGGGGGAGACAAGAGGCTGCCAAGAGCAGATGGACTAGTGATTTCCATGAAAGTGCCCAAGCTGTGGAGAGGCTCTCGAGGTGCAGTCAGGCTCCAGGATCCAGAAACCCTGGCACGTGACCTCACACGCATTGTCCTGTTCTAAACCATCTCTGTTTAAGGACACTAAGGCTGCTCTACCTTTGCCTTCTGAGGGTCCAGGTCTCTCTGGCTTTCCTTCTAGTTGTAAAACAGAAGCAAGACTCCTCTGCCTCAAACAGGTGAGTGCCCTGGCACACAGAGACCCCACAGAATGAGGGGCCATGATTGATGGGCTGGCACGATCAGGAGGAATTATTTAGCTGGCAGCAATGGGGAGATGTCTGCATCTTGAATTAGTACATTACATGCACCAGAGCCTGAGGAAAGTGAAGAAAGTCACGTTTAATACTTGGCTGAAACTCCCTCCCCTTCATCTCCTTGTCCCCAGTGGTGATGCTGTCTGACTGCACAAGGATCTATGAAAAGACCAAGCAATATAAAATGAGTTCAAATATCTATCCAATGGACAAGACAAGGAAACTAAAGCCAGAAAGGGACAGAGGACAAGAGACTGAAGAATCCAGAACATAGGTCCCATGTCCTGTGGGAAGCTAGTCACGCAGACATTATCAGGGTGACTAAATGTCTCATTCTCCCAGACTCAAAGCACTTAAGAGCTGAGGCTGGAACCAGCAAACAGCAGGGTTTGTATTGTGCAGCTTTGATATTTAGAAAAGGGAAAAAAAAAAAAAACAACTCTTGTTGCAGCTCACACTAGGTCTGTTATTTACCCAGGGGATAAATATTGACTCAGTCCTGTGTGTGTACACAATAGCCAGTGTCTGCCAGGCCAGTTGCTTACAGGAGAAGGAATTTAGTTTAAAGGCATTTATTTACCTGCCAGACAGGAATGCAGCCGCCAGTGCTTCTGCTGTGCTGTGCAGACACAGTGAGGACACGATCTGTTCGTGCACACTGAAGAGACGTGGCAAAAGCCTCTGCTGAGAAGCAGTGGGTACATACGGGCAGCAGCCACGTCGAGATCCTGTGAGGAGAGCTCAGCACAGACTTGAAGGAAGGTTTGGAAACTTGCCAAGAAAGCAGTTCTGAAAGTTCTGGGAACTTTAAGACCCAGACCTTCATCATGTCAACTACATTCTGCAAATATCTGGCCCCAGACAAAAAGGACTGGAAACTACATATGCCCAGCTTCTGGGATACCTCCTGTTTCGTCCCCAAGTGGACGCTTTTCTGGAATAAGATTGCCTTTATTCTGGAATGGAATGCCTATACTGGGATATATTCTTGTCATGGTTCCTGTGTAAACAAGCCCTAAGAATGAATGGAGCTGGGCTTTTTCCTGTTTCCATTCACCAATAAACACCCTCAAAAGGAGTTTCCATCCCACTCTGGGTCCTGGTAACAATAGAAGTGGGAAGATAAAATATTAATACTATTTTGCAACAGGCAATTGCATGTAACTCCTCCAAAGAGAACAATGCTGCTCCAGGCAGGAAGGGAAACAAAAAAGTCTTGGCTCCTGCACTTCTGGAAACACAAAGCTTTTGTTTTCAGTTTTACCGCATTGCTTGGGGCAGGTCAGTCTAAGGGACTCCAGCCTCGGTGACACCAGTGATTTGTACTGGCCAGCAGACCCAGGGCCTATGCACAGATTTCCATACCCAGAAAAACCACTGTATAGGGTTCCTAGCGGGAGCAGAATAAAAGTGACTGGTGAAGTCAGGCAAGCATGTAAAAGGACTGCGCCTTGGGTCAGCTTTATTTTCATGCCAGGGTTACAAGGAGGGAAGGGGCCGAGAAGGCTGCAAGCAGCCCTTATCAGCACATAGTGCAACGTGAAGAGGGTTCACCCACCTAATCCTTGTCACTGCTATGGCTGGCAAACTCTCCACCCGAAGCCTGCAGTCATATGGTGGACAGCCAAACCTTTCAGCCCTGACAGCGGAGTTCAGTTTCCTCTTATAAAATGTACCTCCCAAAAATTTCCCTGAACATGGAGCCACTAGGGAAGTTTTTGTCTTGTGGGACATTGTTGTGGGTGCAGTAGACTTATGGGCTGGGGAAGATGATTAGCTTCTTGCTATGTCATAATTAGCAAAACACACTGATTTTTATTATTATAATTTGAGAGAAAACTTCTCAGCCATCTTTCCTCAAACAGCAGTTCAGCTAAGCACAAGGCCTGGACTTAGCTTCTAAACGTAGCTAGGAAATGGCATTTGCAGTATCCTGATAGTAGAGAAAACACTTTGAAATGGTCTATAGGTTTGAATTCCAGCCCCTATTTTTCTCACCTAGAGGGCACAGCATATTGGTCTCCCATCCTTGGAAGTACTCCAAAGAGGATGCACAAAAGGCAGGAAAATTGACAGAAAAATAATGCTGAGTGTCCCCCTTAGCGCTCCAGTTCCCCCCCACGGGGCAGCAAAGCCTACAGTTCTGAGTGCATCAGGAAGTAGTCATCATTCGGTTTCTGTTCTGCAGCAGGTCGTCTGTAGTAACAGACTCATACAGGAGTTGATTCTGAGCCTCTTCTCTTTATTTAAATTATATATTTCTGTTGAAAAGAGAACATAAGGAAGAAAGTCACTTTCCCATTACATATCTTTGTGAAACATCACTGGGGATGGGCAGAGAAAAGCTTTAAAGGTCACTTTTTATTCTGCTAGGGATGGAGACATTCAGGTCACGAATTTTATATGCTACCCTAACAAGATCTTGTTCCCTTTGAGGAACTGAACACATTTGACCCAAAATATGAGTTAGCACATTATATTTTGAATCTCAAACCAGATTTATGATCCCCCGCTCTCCGGCTCACCATTCTACTGTGGTCACTACTTCCTGAATCTTGTCCACTTCTTTTAACGTGCTTGCTGTTGTCAGTTCTGCCACAATCTCAAAAACATCTGCTTCCGATGCGTAGGGGTCTGGGTCATATTCATAGGAGTAGTAGGACAGATCTGTCTGTAGTGGAGGGCCTTCCTCTGCTGGAAAGGAAACAGAGCCTCAGGTTGTGCTTTAGTCAAAGAAACTGCATGTCAGCATCACATATTGCATCACAGAGAAGGGAAATGACGTAAGAGGAAAGGAATTTTAATCAGGGAGGCAGATCAGAGGCCAAATGAGTGCCTTACACGAGTAAAGGAGGCTACACATGTCAATGGACCTGCATGTGCATGCTTAGATTCACATGCAAGGAGAAAAGCTGCTGTAAATCAGAATTTTCAATTTCCCAGTCTGAGACCTGAGCACTGGAAAAAAATGAAAGGAATCATAGGAAAAAAAAAAAAAAAAAAAAAAAAAAGGGGCCACGTCATTTAAAAAAAATNGAGACCTGAGCACTGGAAAAAAATTAAAGGAAACATAGGAAAAAAAAAAAAAAGAAAAAAGAAAAAGGGGCCACGTCATTTGAAAAAAATTTCAAAGTCTCATTTTAAAGTATCTAATTAACGGAGGTGCGTAAGTTAGGAACCAGTTCACTCTGAGACCTGTATATAGTAAGATAAAAGTAAGAGGTATCTTTGGGAACATTACTCTGCACCCTGAAAATACATCTCTTTCCTTTGACTTGATCCAAGCCAAGTACCCCAGTTAAGGAGAGACCAGTCCACATGAAGACGTGTAATGTGTATGCTCCTGGAAGCACTGTTTTATAAAAGTGAGTTACAAAGCTAGAGGGCAGACTGCGCTGGAGCAGTTTACTTGGTGCACGTCATGAAAGAGATCAGTGTAAGCAGCTAGATTTCAGTCCAACAAGAATGAAGATCTTGGCAAAACAGGCCAGGAGCCTACATCAAAGCCATTCGCTTCTCCCCCAGCCTGAACTAGCAGTAGCTAAGAAACATCTGCTTCAGCACCGTCACATACCACTGAGAAACTTCCATCATTTAAGATAGGAACAGACACATCACAGGCAGAAATGTGTATTTATCCCCCTTGCATTCACTCCAGTCTATACTAAGACACGGGCAGGTTGGTCACTCAGTACATACCCTACTCAAAACAGGCTGTGCCCCGCTATGCTGGGTGATCGCTCACTGTCCAGCAAGTAAGACTGCAAGATAAAACTTCTAGAAATATCAATAGGTCCCTATTTTCTAAACTGTTCCTCGAGTCAGCTCAGCTGTCGGTCTTTCCTGTTTGCTTTCTGTATATACTGCTCTAATCCAAACCAAAGCCATCACTGAAACATAGCTGTTGCAGGGAGGAAAAGTCTCCCCCCGCCCAAGTTGGCTTTATTTAAGGAGAGCGCTCATTGAGGCCTTTGAAAATGTTTGTTCTCTAGAAATAAAATATCTGAAGGCTCTTCCTTGTTGCCACCCACATCCTCCCAGCAACAGGCTCAGCCTTAGGCAAGGGAACGCTCGCCTGAAAGCGGAGTCAGTCTCTGTGTTCACTCCTTCTTGGCCTTCCCCATGTGAGAACCTGCCAGATCATGAGCTCGTTCTATGAATGGATGATTGCTGTCCACCAGGGACAGAACTAACATCACAGACCTCACTCTTCCCAGGAACGCAGCATTGGAATCAAAGCAAAGACAAAAGGCCGACATTTCCTATTGCACGCAAACCACTCCCCCATCTCCAAATGCTTGTGCCTAAGCCAATGTTTGCTGAACACCGACGGGGTGAAAGGAAAAATGGCCAGTTCAATCAATCCTAAAAGGACAGCGGTCCTGTGAATAATGCGTCTGCCAGGGAGTGTTGTGAGATGACTCCACCTGGAAGCACAGTTCGCTCCGATGTTCCTGTTAGGAGCTAGTGATTGGTGATGGTATTTAATTTTTTAGAAAATAGTAACACCACCACCAAATAAAAGTATCACAATTCCACCTAGAATTGTCTTCCAGCTACTGCCCCTTCTAACTGCTGGAGCAGAACCATACAAATAACAGGGCTCCAGCCGTGGGGAGAAGACTGGCGGGTCCGACAGCATGAAGCTGGGTGTGCTGCCTGCTCAGAGCAGCACTGATACCACTGAGTACTGCTGCCCCACACTTTGGTGTTGCTTTTCCATCAAATACATGTGGAATCAATATTATCGTGATATCAACATACTGTCTTCCAACTTCAGTGGCTATACACTTAGCACTTCCGGCAAAGAAGATCTAGGCAATTTCCAAAGAGTGTTAACTATCTATGGAAGCAATCAAAGCACCACTTCAAAGAGTTATCAGAGCTACTGAGGCTCCAAAATCCACCCATATTTTTGTAGCCTAGTGTGACAATGATCTTGGGAAAGCCACAGACAGAGAGGCACTTGAGATACTGATACTCCAGTTAGCAAAACCCTGCTCCAGTAGCTTTCAGTCCAAACAAATCTGACAGGAACAGGCTGGGAAAGCATACTAGCAGAGCTTCCATGCCTGGAGGCAGAGGTGGGTCCATGCTACTCATCAAAAACCTGTTCCATCCCTCCGAGTCTCAGTTAATTCACCTGTGAGAAAGAACAGCTGAGGGATTCAGACATGAGTTGCCTCAGCTGAGTCTGTCACCCTGCACACTTCCATCTCAATCAAGAGAATATTTCTAAAGACGCAAAGAGGATCTACCCATCCATTCAAAAAAAGGCTACAGTTTTAGGATCAAGCCTCAGCCACTCTGCCTCACTTACTGCAACATCTGCTGCAGACTTTTGAAAGGCGTTTTAAAATGGTTTGACAATAGCTAGGTGCTGCAAGAAGCACTGCATCCTGATTTTTCAGGGCCATCTATATACAATTGCTTACCTTGCATAGCATAACTCAAAAACTGTTGTTTATTCTAGCAAACTCACTAGTGTATATGGAACTACACTGCAAGTCTGTGTCTGCCAGAGTGAGCCGCAACACATTATGAAGTTCCCCACTGTTTGCTGGAAGGAAGCTGACTCTCATTGTTTCCATTGCTGGGGTAACACAGACAAGCGCTAACAATGAAAGCATCAATCAAACCAAGCCAAGCCTGCACAAGTCATATGGCAAATACAGAAGGATTTCAGGCAATATAAACACCACGAGGTTCTCCAAGAAAATGGTATTTCCTGAAGATTAACACACGGAGGCAGTTTCATCAACCTGCCCTAAGCTTGATTTGGCTCCTGGAGTTTTGCATCCTTTTAGGAAACCACAGATTTAGACATGGCTCATCAGAACTTTCACTAGAAACCCAGAGCACCTGAGCCGACTTAAACCAATCACATGCTTCAATGCTAACAAACCAGTGAGTCCAAATGAGACCCGTGTATAAGGAGGGATTCATTCATTTGTTAAACTTTGATTCATGTACCGTGTGGTTGACCTGAGAGGAGCCCAGAGGATTAATGAAAATCACATGCTGGGCGCTTTTCCTGATGCAGGATTTAGTCAGTTTTATTTCTGAATGCTCATTCTGCCATGGCTGCTCAGACAGCTCGGTTCAGAAGAGTATCTGCCTTCCAGAAGACTCCCACATTGAACACTCAGATCCTAGAACAAGGCCAGATCTAAACGCTTGTGCTTTGACAAACACATCCTTGTGGCATACTGGTTTGTTAATCTAACATCTGTATAAAAATGCCACACAAAAAATAAAATCAGGATTTCCACTTTTGCTCTTATTGTTAGGCTACTAAGCCAACATCGCTTTTGTCTGTTTAGAACACAAAACAGAGGGTTATTTTTCTTAGACAGATACTTTAATGAAGACTATTTCAGAAACACTGTTCTAAAAATTTTTGGGTTGTGGACTACCATCAAGTTCCACAATTTTTTCCCAGGTAACCATATTTTTACGATCAAATTTTTATTTTAAAATAATGTAATTGCAGTCCCATTTTGTAGACCGGCAGCAAAACACTTAGTATGGCCTTGCATACCAGCAGTGCCCTACAGAGCCGTTTGGGAATGCTGCTTTAAAGGGTTCCGATTGCAGAGTTTCCATGCTGAGTACATAGTGTTTGCACAGAATAGAAGGCACCAAGCATTCATCTCAGTTATTCTAACAGACAGCAATCTGATAGATATATAGTCACACTAAGTCTAGAAACAAAGGGAGGGAAAACAGGAGAGACATTAAATACTTTAAGACTGAATGACCTATAGAAATAGTCATAATGGAATATTCACCATGCTTTTACACCTTCAAAAGAAAACTGTCCATCAACTTCTGTAGAGCAGAGGAAGGGCAAAGAACAGGATGGTGTGTCTCAGGTTGGCCATGTGCTAGTCTGAACTCTGGTGGACAAGAAGGACATGAGAAGGCACAGAGTCTTCTCTTGAAGAATTAACTTGTTTTACCGATTTGTTAGGAGAGTTAGAGGCCAGGGGAAAATTAATGAGTGGAAAGCAGCCAGGAAAAATCCAGTCCAGTTTATTTACTAGAAACAGCATGAAACAAACTATTCTATTGACCCTCCGCTGCTTCTTGGTGAGATTTATTGTGAGCCATGAGCAAGTTCGACATGAGTCTTGGAAAAAAGTGTATGAATATAAGCACCAAATAAAATGAGCAGCCAAATTCCTGGCTACTCCATCTACTGACCTTAACATTTTTGCTCACTAAGGCCCTTTATTCCAAACAGCAGTTCTGAGAGAATCAAGACTGCCAGCTCAATTTTTGCCCAGAACTGCTAGGGACAAAGTTAATCCTCCTGGATTCTAGTTCTTGCAATGGTTTGGTCTGTTGTCATGTCCTGTTCAGTTGTTTATTGAAACACATTACATCAGCGTGGTTTTAAATGTGATTTTTCCAGCTTAATATTGAAGAAAAGATCAGAGAGTGTGAATTGTTTGAACATACCAAGACTGAGAAAATAGGAGGGTCACTTGCCCACTCCTATGAACATTTACCTAAATCCTGCATGTGCACTGAATAGAGCAGGTATCAAGCAAGATTTCCTGAGACGAAAAGGACTAGAAGAGCTAGTCTGTTGTTGAATAGATATCATCTTAAGTTTCCTTGACCCCTCTAATTTTTTCTGATTTCTGAATGTTCTGTCTTTTCTAAAAGATGAAGAAATTCAGCATCTTTACTTTAATGTGCCTAAGAGCCAGGTATACTTTTATGTAGTGATAGGATAAGCTTTAACCTTGCTAAAGAAAAAGGCCTTGGATAAAAACAAAGGTATGGTATTACCTGCTGGAGTTTGTTGAACACTGGGTTGCTCCGCTGTATGGGAGTGTGTCTCCCTTTCTTCTGGCAAATTCTTGGCTGGAAATAAAAAGAAAAATAAATGCATTGGTCATAAAATTTGTTACTGATTTGTCATGTTTTGCATTTCCAGAGGTGGCATACTCAGTTCACTGAGCTACTACACTGCACATCTTGAAAGCCCATGCAGAATCTCCAAAGAATGTTACATTTCATGGATGTCATTTTTATCTAGGATTATACACTTCAGATAAAACAGTATCACTAATTTGCTCTGAAGTTCATTCCGATTGGTAAAAATGTATTCACGAGAACAGAAAACCAGTTATTCTGAGCTAAGCAGAAAGGCAGCTGCTCTTAGAACTTAATCCCCTATAGTATGAGTAGCAAAAAATACATAGGACATTTTGAATTCTCCTCTTTTCCCTACCACATGTATGTAATTATCATTTGCTTAGACGAGGATTTGTAGCGTTCTGCAACTAGATTGTAACAGAAAAGGGAACTGAACGAAACCCACAGGCAGAACATTGAGACATGGGCATCTGTTCTATCCTTGTATTATTCCTGCACGATGCTACTTCCATCTGGCAATGGTTCGGGTAAATCTGTCCATCTGATCCACATACAGGCTCCCCATCATAGCCACAGTCTCGCGAACACATACACTGTTCAAAATACTCATCCTCCAAGCAGCCAAAAATGTTATTGCATGGTCCAGAGTGAACAAAGCCTGAAAAGTAAACAAAAAACACCCAAAGCAATATTTTTACATAGCAAGGGGAAGGGGAAGAGGGAATGGCAATTTTCTTCTATTTCTCTGATATAAGTTTTCATGCTGAATTCCCTAAGACTTCTCATAGGAATTTACAAATTTGGTAGAATAAAAAGCTCTGGGAATAAAGCTGTCTTTCTGAAAGAACCGTATTCCAGCAGATTCCAAATATAGGATAAAGCAACTATTTTGTATGACATAAAGGATAGGAAGGAATTTATAGTTTCCGGGGAAAGTGATTCCTTTCACTGATGCATGAAATTGTTCAACCTCCTTTAAGTTAATTGTGGAATTCTATTGCAAGATATTTTAGAAAAAGAAAACCAAATTGCGTTTTAAAGAGTTTTTACCTTTATGTTTATTATATTAACACATCTCACTTTCCGCAGGTTCTTCCAGAATTATACATGTATCTTGCCTCTGAAGCAAATAATAGCCACTTTCATGACTGAAGAGCAGACTACATTGGTCTGTTTGGCTGTTGCAAGTTTAAGACCGCTATCCCATAAACCTCTGTAAAACTTCCACTAACACAGATAGTGAAATAGAGTGTTTTTCTAAATATAATTTTGAGTTCTGAACTCCTGGAAAGTATGTCTGTGGGCTCCATTTTCCAAAAAATCTGCTTGGCTTTGGTGCAACTTACCAACCCATTGGCTAGCTGAGCTTTCCACCTCATTGCATGTTGGCCCATCACAGAGCTCCCGAGCCAAGGGACTGTTTTCACTCACGTTGTAGAAACGAGTTGCTTCAAAAGCTGCAGGCCAGAAAAGAAAGAGAAATCGCAACTGAGCCTTATGCCTAGAGCTCTAATGCTTGCAAAAATCAAAGGAAAATGGGCACCTACCTGGCTCATAGTAGTCATACACCTTGATAGGAACAGGAGCTGTTTTCCCAACTATATGCTCTCTGAAAGCTTGAAACTTTACGCAGGTCATGCACTGGCTAGGAATCTGTATGAAATTACGTAAAAGACTCATTGTAACGAGAACTGCACTTTAAGTGAAGAGAGAGACAAATAAATGTACGTGCCCCGTATGTAACACACTGTGCTGGACACCTGGGAAGAGTGAAGACACCTCCAATACCAGTTATAGAGACAAAGATAATTAATAAAAGCTAAACAGGATGAATTAAAATACACGATACTTTGCTGGCCCTTAAAGCACATACTTGCCATACAACAATGTCAGAAAGTCAAACCTGAAACTCCAGCTGTGTTCTCTGGCTTACCTAACACCGCTCCTGTCATCAGCCAGCTCGCTAATGCAACTAGCTAACAGTTTACCGCTGATGACCAAGCCAGGAGAGATCTCATCTTCCACGCTCAGGTATGTGCTGCGAGACCTGAATTAGAGTGCATTTTTATTCCATCCTTTTGCCAATACTAGTTGTACCCAAAGGTGAGATTATTTTGAGGAAAAAAACCTGAGTGATATCTGTCCAGAAATTCTATATGGGCTGAAGCTAATTACCTGCCTTTATTATACTTTGGGTTGCGACCAAACCCACAACACCTACCTGCCTCAAAAGAGGCTCAAGCAACTGGCCAGTTAAAGCTGCATGGTAACCCTCACCCGTGAGGGACCATCAACATCAACAGACTGTATCTACACCTGATCCACTGGCCATTTGCCTTTCATTGAAAAGCAATGTATTTATAAGAAACAAAGTCATTACCTCATCAAAATAAAAAAGGACTTTCCTTCCATCCACTTCGTATCTTTTTAATCCAATTTGCTTGTTCATCAGTAACTGGGGATAAAAAAATCAACATGTTTAGTTTCATTTTATAGAAAACAGTTCGAAATTAGAGAAGAAGAAAGATTTTAGACTGCTTAGAAAACTGATCAGATACTAAAACCCAGGGGTTTCTTCTGCTGGAAAAGGATATCTCAGTAAGAGACAGGGGAAATGCAAAGAGGAATGCAGCTGCTGTCATACAACTGAGGAAGAAAAGCCATCTGTGTTCTTTTCTGTAACCTGACCTGATGAGGAATGCTTGCAAGGTGCATAACGCTGAGTGTCCTTCCTCATCCCTGGTGCATTATCTCCCTTAGACTATGCCTGACATATCATCCATAATCTAATTGAATAGTTCCCAGATTGTTTTCAGTACCAAGGCTTGAGCAAGACCTCAGAGACCCCAAAACACTCGATAAAGTCTCTTGTTTACACTCCTTCAGACCACCAGGGAATTATGCTGCTGGATCACACTGGGTATTAAAGGTCTCCTTCTCCCACCAGCTGAAAAATCCAAAACATTCTTCTGCCAGGAAAATTAATTCTTCCATTTGAAAAGAGCAGCCATTTGAAAGAGCCCTAGGCATCCTCCTTTTTGACGCATGGGGTCAGGCCAGGCTTCTGCTACTCATCTTCTCTCCCTCTGAGGCCCAGAGATTTGTCATTTGCATGGTACCAGTCAGGCCCACAGACAACCTCTTCTTACGCTTTTTATTTATTGGGACAATCTGCATAGCTAGGGAGTATCAGAACACAATCTAAGAGTACTTACCACATCTGGGGTGCTACTGCCCCAGATCTACCCCAGCCACGGGTAACAATGCCCTCGGCTCATCTCCTCACGCTGACTGCAGGGCTGTAGGTGTACCATGATCACAGTCTTCAGAGGAAAGCACAAGAGCCCTCCTTTACGGAACTACTGCGACACCTCAAAGAATCTAGTAACTATCTGCCTGGTATGGAATGCTAATGAATCACCACCTAAACATAAATGCTATCATCTGATAGCTGCCCAGAGAAGCTGTGGCTGCCCCATCCCTGGAGGTGTTCAAGGCCAGGTTGGACGAGGCTTTGAGCAACCCGGTCCAGTGGAAGGTGTCCCTGCCCATGGCAGGGGGGTTGGAATGAGATGATCTTCAAGGTCCCTTCCAACCCAAACCATTCTGTGATTCTATGATACAATCCAACAAAAATTTATTTTAAAATTTCCAAAAGAGTTACTCCTGTGATTTTCTATATTTGGAATGCTAACATCTCAACATTATAATGACTGACATGCTGTATGGACTTGATCAGTCGATCAGTCGTTACTGTTTTGAGAAACTGTATTCAGAACACATCTATCATGTGAAAAACGTTTAATTCAGAAGCTGGGGAGGATGGTGGTCTGTGGAAAAGGTCTCCTGTATTTTAATCCCAGTTTGGAGAGCAGAGTAAGGGCCAGAGCAGAGACTTTAATTCTGTTCTCCAAACTGTCCTACCACTTTAACCTCTCTGTCAGACAATCCCATTTGTGACATAGGGATAATATCTCCTTGACTTTTTTTTTTTTTTTTTTAGATGTAACTAATTTTTTTTGACATTTTAGAATGAAAAC
>VYXH01002936.1:50652-60785 GCA_013397275.1 Burhinus bistriatus | reverse complement strand
TTCCCTTTTCTTTTTTTTTTTTTTTTTTAGATGTAACTAAGTTATTTTGACATCTTAGAATGAAAACTCTCTGGAAAGGAGAACAAAGCAGCATTATTATTATGTATTAGAAAGAATGACATGAAGCAAAAAGCATTTCTACTGAAATTTGCCCAAACCTGTTACTAACAGTTTTTACTGTGAATTTCTTCAGCATAGTGCTTCTAGTTGTAAAACCCTGCACACAGCTTCCTGCTATTACTGTAACAAGCAAAGGAACATGTGTTAAAGTCCCACACAATATGGAAAGGGCCAATTTAATTTGTCCTTGTAATTTTAGGGGCCTGATGGTGGCTGTTATTAGTCAGCAGTAGATGGCTGCAGACAGTCCTTTTATGAGGGCTTGGAGAGGCTGGCGCCACCGGGAAATGCTCAGCTCAGCTAAAGTTGCATTTTTCTGGTGAAGCTTGATATATACCAGCCTGTGGTGACCTCCTGACCTTGTCGACACCCAGCATTATTAGAAGGATTTGTGGCTGCACAGCCAGGGGGGCTGCCCTCGACATGCAACAGAGCATTCATTAACCATCACTGCCCCGGAGCTGCACGTGGGTCCGCTCTGCGCACACTGCTCCCTTGTGAGGGCAAACAACAAACAAGGAAATCTGATTTACAGCCCTGCCCCTCCGCAGCAGGAGGAGAGGGAAATGGCCAGGGTAACAGGAAAATGCAGCAGTGGGAATGACAGGACTGGCCTCTGCTGAAGGTGATGTCCAAAATACAAGACAAAGCTAGTACCAGGTCATCAGTGGAAGAATTTCGGTTTTGTCAGCATGATTTGGATACACATTTGATAGCCATGAATAGGGGCTGTATCTGCACCTTCACTGCCTACCTATACATATATATATGCTTGAGCTTTGTCCCTACATTTCATTTTTACAGATGCAAAGGGTTTCTGCAATAAGAAAGATGGAATTCAGCTCTTCGAGGGGAACGTTGCCCCTTGAAGATGCAATATCCTTCCCAATTTAGCAAAACCTCCTACTGCCCAAAGGAAATAATTCTGTTCTGGTTATGGAAATGGATTGCCCAGTACTGAATCCCAAGCACAGAATCCTCTCTCCAAATCAAGGCACCAACTACATAGTCTTTCGCCCAAAGAACTTTCAAAATTATGGGTTTTGAACCAGCTCTTTTGTATCTGACAAGCACTGAAGAAGTACACACTGCATGAAGTACCTGACATCCTTCTAAGATTTGCAAGGACTTAACTCAGGTCAGCTCTGTGCTGCAGAAGCTCAGCCTTTCCAGTTAAGGATGAGAATCAGTTCCTTTTCCCATTAAGACAGGGGGAGAAAATCACCTGCTATTCTATGCCCAGAGACCCTAACAGATGGGCTACACTGGGACTTTGTTGCTTCTCTACCCATAGAGGCAGGAACATGAGATTCAGACAGGCAACAAGATGCCACAAGGCAAAGCACAACCTCCTCATCTGCTTAGCACTAGAGAAAGCCTAATGTGCTGGAGAGCTCATTCAGCATTGAAAAAAGAACTCTTGTGCAGCGTAGCAAGGCAGCTTGCTTTTACCCTCTGACTGCTTCCATTCAGGCCAGGCTCAGGGATGTGACAGAACGCGTATGAAGCTGACACATGATGCTTCCCAGACATTGATGCATCTATCTGGCACATGCAATGTGGGTAAATCTCCCTATTTCTCTGCTCTAGTTTCCATGTGCCCCGTGTTTGTTTCTGATTTAGGAGTGCTGACTAGCACCTGGTCCAGGGACTACCAGTGCTGAGGTACCAGCATGGCAGCACTGAACGTGACAGAAGAATTTCTGAAGCCATGAGAAACCAAACATTGAAGGCAGGCTGGTGTCACAGAGCTCAAGGATTATGGCAACAGGCTAGAAGACGAGAGAATAAGAGGTACCTGCAAACAAAAGTGTTTTGAAACATTATACAGCTAGTTCATTGGGGAATCAGAATCAGTTTCCTTGCAGAGTGTACATCCTAATGTTAATCATATTCACAACTGTCTTCAGTGTTCCCTCTACTTATAACATGTACAAAATGCCCTGACCACAGGTTAGCGTAAACCATCAGACACAGCACAGGAGCAGATTGCTGCATGTAGCAACCTTTTAGTAGTAACTAAATACAAAATAAGCACGTTTGGTTTACATCTGGGACACCCATCTGGCCCAGGCATGTAAACACGCCTCATACCAGAGCACAGCTGCCCTGGCAAAAAGGGAAAAGAGTTCAGGGACTGAGATGACAGAACCTACGCAGTCCCTTGTAACACATGAGCTTATGGGACCCTCTCAGGACTCTCAGCCTAGAAACTCTTAACTCTGTCCCCCTGCTGAAACTGGCAAAGGAGATACTCACTCGGTACAGCCTGGACAACGGGAGCTCCTATGCCTGTAATTTCTCCTTAGCCCATTTCAGGAAAAATAAGCAGTACAGAGATTTGTTACTTGACCTAACAATTTTTCTGTTCTTCTGTAACGAAAACCCCTTTGCACTTTTTGTTTCAACTCTTTCCCTCCCTTTACTCCTTTTCTTCTGCTGATAAAACATTCCATGGGTTTAACACCGTAAAGATATGCTATTGTTCTCCTCCTGTCCCATTTTTGAGTTCTCTGGTCCTAAGCCAGCTTTCCATCCATTATTTACGTAAATTATTTACGTAAATTACTATGAAAGAGAACTTATTTGAAAGCAGTACAAATGACTGTCACTCTAGTACCTTTGGCATGAGCAGACAAAATAGTAAGCAAACCCCCTACAGGCCCCCTCACCTAATTTTCCTCCTTTCTCTTACCACAGGGATACTGGAGACCTCCTACTGGTGGTCTTGCCTCATCTGAATTGCCATATTCAGTTTGTTGCACCATTTGTGGCATGTGAGAGAGAATACCACACTCAAAGGTCAACAGGCAAATAAAAATCAATACATTTCACATCCATGCATTTGAAAACAGAATTCTCAACATGCAGCTAGTGAACAGATATAAAATAACTTTGATATTTCTTTTTACAGGAATAGATTCATATCTGATCAACACACATCTCTCTACAAAAGTATTCCAGCACAGCTCCCTAATACTGAAAGGATGCAGTTCTCTTCTCAGGGACTAATACACAAGTTTCTCTGGCTTCAATGACAGCCCAGGAGACTATCTGACAGCAGCTTTTGACATGGATTGTAAGCCCCTGAAGAGGAACATATTGGTCTCATTTTCTCCAAGAAAATGCAATGGTGTTTATATTATAAATTAGCCAAATCAAGTGAAATCCTAGAGAAGACAAAGCAACGCATACTTTTCCTTGAATTAGAATGTCAAATTAAATGGCCTGGTCTTCACTACGATTCTACTTTAATATTCTTTCTCCAAATCCCTCCCCCCCTCCAGTATAATGATGACAAAGTTATTAACAGAAGAGATCTTTTGGAAGCAAAATACTTTTCAGCTCTTCAATAGTTCTCAAGGATGCAAGGATTTTACATCTTTTTAGTTACACAGTCCTTAAAAAACTCTATGTGCAGCGTAAAAAACACCAGTGAATGCACTGTAATGCTTCCACAAAATCTAAAGCAAAGCTAAAGATTACAGATCATCTCCCCTAGAGGGCTGGCTGGGTAAGAGGCACATTCTGTCCACCTCAGTTTGGCTTGCAATAAACATGATGTTCTCCCAGAAGGAAGGGGGGGGGGGGAAGGGCAAAAAATTCCAAGACACAGAGCCTCCAAAGAAATGGAATCCAGATGTTGGAGATAACACAGCCCACTAAGAAGCCATAAACAGCTCCTGTTAGAGCACATTTTCACTTCAGCATTTCCAAATGGGTCTCATTTAATTACTGTGCACTGTGCTCAGCAATAAACCTTCATTTGGCCATGTTCAGTAAATTTGTTAATCTTGCTTAGAACATCTGTTTACTAATTTCAGATAAATATTTTTTGACAAGCGAAGTCTCCTGCATCCCCAATTTTAATTGCATCTTTTCAGACAGTGCTCTAACATTCAATGGCATTTGCTTCTGATTGCTCCCCAAAGGGTATCCCTGCCAATTAGAGTGCCAGGTCCTGGCCCAGGATCATGCCTTGCACTCTTATTACAACATCTTACCTGCTCTAGGCTCTCAATATCTGCACGAAACCCTGAGAACAATGGCACTTCCAAGACAGCCATGTTAGAAGATCCAGAGTGCAGCCACCTTCCCATGAGAACAAAAAGAGAGAAAGAATGAAAATAAACTGAGGATCCAAGATAACAAATGGTACATGGACAACTCAGGATGGAGAACAACTGAAACCAACTTCAGAGGGAAAAATATTAAATGGATCTACTCTTCTTTGAAGGACTTGTTGAAAGCCACAGTCTACTCAGTTTTACAAAATCCTCTTTTATGCTGTTATTCAACAACAACAACAACAAAAAAATTAAGCACAACTCACAGAGGGCAGAGATGTAGATGTCCAGCCAAATGGAGGCAGAAAAGCAGAAGGACAATGTAGTCTCCTGTGGGGCTGCTTGCCTTATATTTCAATTAATCACTGAGAAAATGCACTTGGTAAAACGAGATAACCCCTTGGAGTAGAAGAAATGTCTGTTCTTTCCTAAGTGGAGGGCTGTAAATGGATTGTGGACTAAGAGGAATGTTACTTCCCAATACCAGGCAGAGTCATTCAACCCCGGGGCTTTGTAAATGGCCATTTCCCTCCAGCATCTAATGGACACTGTGTAAAGTATCTTTGCTAATAAGTCAGCAAACTCGCTCTCTGTTTACTAGTGTTAAGGAATTCACTGCCTATATCATCCTCTATAGTATCAGTGAAGACTCCAAAAACCCACTGAAATTCAGAGTTGTTACTGCTGAAGTGTGCATTAAAAAAAAACCACAACAAAACAAACAACACAGGAAGGGGCGGAGAGAAAGTTTATTTGGGTCATTGCAAAAGACAGCAATTTCTTGCAGTATGGCAGACGAGTCAACGTTGTAACAAAGCAGCTCCTGCTAATTCTAGAACAATGCTCCTTTTCTCTGCATTCACATATAGTCAGCTCTAAACTATCCCTCCTTGGCAGCGTACCTGTTTGCTGTTTAGTTGCACCACAAGGACAATGAGCTTGGACCCGGGAGGGCTTATTAGCTCATGCCCAGCACTGAGAAAACAGTACACAGCTTCCAGCACCAAATTTGCCAGATCCGAACTGGCTCCTACAGGGCTACTTGGAGGGCTCGATACGGAGACCTCCGGAGCTTGGGCTGGCGTGCGAGTTTGCTGAAGCCCTGCACAGAGCCAACCTGGATGTAATGCCACACCCAAGCTCAGACGCCCACAGTAGCATGAGATGCAATCTGGACACATCCAGTTGGCTCTGTGTAACAGTTCAGGGCTGACAGTCCCCCAGAGACATTAAGCCTTGTTAATCCTGATCTAACTCCAGGCACCATACTCCCTAAAAAACCTGTAGTATTCCTTTACCTGCATTTTTCTCATTCTCTCTTATATCACAGCCCTCTGTTTCCCATACTGTTTTCTCCCTAACTCCTCGAAAGTGCCCCAAGGACTTCACTGAGCATGACAACAATTGTTTTACAATTCCATTATGAAGAATATCCCCAGCTCAAAATATTTCAACTGCCATCCTTAGATGCACTCCTCTATTTGCATTGCCTAACTAAGATGCTGAAGGAGTTAAAAGAGCATCATTACAGGAAGAAGGGGAGGAAAGGGAAGATTTCATTTTCTTTTGTTTTCTTTCCAAGCAATCAATCTCCTTGGACTGGGCTTCCTCTCAAATTTCTGTCTTTGCTCCAGCAATTCCCAGGGCAGAAGTCTCAGAAATAACAACAGAAAGGTTGTGTTGATGCAGGGCAGCCGCCCTAGTTACAGGCATCTTCAAGGGACTGACAAGACTTTATAACCCTACCTCCCCAATACAAGCTGCAGTGCTTAGGCAGGGGGAGAAGAGGTTGAGAAAGTGATATTGTGCTATATGCAGCCAGACCGACCCTAGCAAACTTTTGGATGATGAGTTTGAGTTGCTCGTCACTGGCTGTTGTTACTGGAGAGAGGAAGAATTCAACTAGGCTGAAAAATGCCCGGCCCAGGATTTCCCAGGCTTGTGGCAATCGGAGGCAATGCATCTGCCAGCAACACGGCCACATGAGCAAGGGGCAAGCGTGTTGACAGAGATAACAAGATCTCATCTTTGCCTGGAGTCATTGCAACTGTTTTCAGGACTGTAGTCACTGTATGGTGTTGCCTCTGCAGGAAGGAAGTAGACAAAAACTGATAGGAGAGCGAAAGTTTTCCATTTCCGTGAATTACATCTGAGCTGTTTCAGTTCAGTGAAGCTGTAAGCCCCACTACCTGCCAATGGTCCTGGTCACAGATATGCAGAATTGTTATGAAATTCCTGGGAGTGGTTCCTTCTGTTATACAGTAGGATGCTGTAAGCCCTCCTTATTTACTTTGGTTGTGGCTTGTCCTCTTTTGGGCCAACTTTCCAACAACCTCCTTAAAAACCAAAACATTTTGTAAAGAGATCAGCAACTCCTGATAACTGCAGCAGTACTGACTGTTTAAGCAAAACATGTAAGTGGATTGGATACAAGTCAGAAACTATTCCTGCTGCTGTTTGTCTACAAGCAAGCCGTTCTCTCGTAGTATCTTAAGTTTCCCAATCTGTAAAATGAGACAGAACTGCTAACATCTTTGCAAAGTGCTTTGACAGCTAAGAATGAAACTTCTGGAGCTTTAGTATCATGCCATCTTTAAAAAATATTTTAAATTTCTTTATGCAGAATAAGGAGATAAGCGATGAGCTTTAAGAGCTTACTAACAAATATCTGCATATATTGTGCCTTTACCATAGATTCCAAGTTCATACCATGGCAAGAAGCATCTTCTGTTAGGTTTTTGGTATCCAAAACTGAAGAATAAGCAACTCAAACATTAAAGTCAAGTCAATAGTATTTATAAAACTATCAATGTGGTTAAGGTATGAGTTAACCAGTTGAAATTACCTAGGCTCTTTTAGGCTTTTAAGGAAAGACCGTTACTGAAGACCTAGAAAATAATCCAGAACTGTTTCTTTTCCACCTGATGCAAGCAAATGACATTCAATTTGTCTTCTTCAGGTTTTGGAGAGGGAATAATGAAACTTAATAATAAAAACCCAAGGTGTTGCCATCTGTGTAAATTTTGTTCTTGTTTCTCTATCTTTGACATATACTTAGCACTAAAATTATTAATGCCAGCAGACAATGCTCGTGAATGTCCATGCAATAGCTCTGTCCTACAGCCCCCAATTATGGTTGAAATTCTGAATTCTGCATGCAAGGTGTTCTATCTTACACTGAGATACAGACAGTGCAGCAAGAAAGAATTTGGTATTTTTCCTGTATCAATGAATGTATCAGTATAGATGTGCGGACCAGCAAACTAGACGGTCTCTGAGAAACAGGCAGGACATCATGCAGACTGGTATTTCCTACCTAGTGCAGGTCTCCAGTATGACCTTGTATTCCTGATGGTCCTGATCTGAAGCTGGGTCATCATCATCCACCAGTGCCCTCTCTCTGTGCAAGGCTTCAGAGCGATTCTCATCTGGAGAGACAGACCGCAGGAGATTTGGAGCTTGAAGATGCTGCTCTGACTTTGGCTCCTTCAGGTTAACCAGGAGCTGGAAAGCTGGTTTGGCAATAGGATCAGGTACATTGTAAGTGACATCAATCTGCAGCAGAAAGGGGGGGGAAAAAAACAAATCAGGGCAGTTTATCAGACCCCAACATTTCATAGCATCTACAAAGGTTCCCCAAAGACCAGCATAAACACCAGATCTTTTCAGAGAGACGTAATGGTGGGCACAGAGGCAACAGAGGCTTTGCAACACAGTTGTGTATAGGTAAAGAACGGATTCACGCTAATACAATCACATTTACTTACATGAATTAAAGCAACACCATGTTATATAATTACTTTGAGAAAAAGTCAAAATAACTCCTCCCTCGTAGCAAACTGGGATTTAAAAAGTAGCAAATAGACTGTGAGTTTAGAGATCACCTGCTCACACACTTTCTCCAGCCCGATGGCAACTTTACCTGCATCAGACAGCAGCCTTCACCTTTGGCACTCACAAACAGCCCCGTTGGAATACTGGGGATCTGGGGAGAATCCACAGTTAAGACACAGACAAGACATGGCACTCAGAATGGAAAGAAATATCAATTTCAGCTTAATTCTGTACAAAATATCTTTCCTGTTATGAAGGAGACTGCAGAAGTGAAGTGAGTATGGCTTACTGTTTTCAGCCACCTGCATTTAACAATAGCAGAAACAAGCAGCAGCACAAAATAAGCATCAGGCATTAGTTATGGTGAAAAATGTCTTTGAGTACTGCCTCATTCACATCAGAACCCAGTCATAAAACCCCAGAAAGTCCTAAGACCTCAGTGCTTAACTTGTGCGCTTACCATTATTGAACTTATCTGAGTTGTCATTCAGAAACCAACTCACGTGGATCACTTTAAAAATTTGGCTACATAAATACAAAACCACCTACCACTGCAGTCTGGAGGACTTTTTTATTCATCTTGTTAAGCTCAAATGTCTCCTGGTAGTCTAGATTAGTAGAAGCCAAGGAAATGGTAAGGTTGACTCCTCCAACATAAGAAAGGATAGCATACTCAGCCAGAGCCTGCAGGGCTACACACGTGTCCTAGGAGTCAGAAGAGGGAGAGATCAGAATAGTAAAGAATACAGGAGCATAGTAAACTTATGAACAAGCACTGTGCCGTACAGTCATCATCAGCTTCTTGTAGCAGAATCTTCCTTATTAATTCAGATAGCAAAAGAAATACCAGGTTTTGTTCACTTTTACTGTCAAAAGCATCTGTAAGGACAAAGTCTAGATTCCTTTCAAATTATCAGTCTGAGAAGGAAGCAGTAAAGAGCACAGGGAAGTTTTTCTTCTCACCAGGACACAGTTAGTTTCTGTCTAGACTCTAGATGGAAACTGTGCATTGATCATTCCTGAATCAATTGATTTCTACGATTGATTATGCATGCATTGAAGCGACCTTTTTTGGAGGCAGCCCACCTGAGTAGACGAGAATCCTCCAAGTGCATTCCTCTGCTGTGAAAGCCATTTTACTACTGGGAGCGCAGAGGCCACATCTCCTAGGAGTGTGTACGTCAAAAGAGCATAAGATGTCATTTCCACTTCTGCAGAAACAACTGAGGGACGGGGGGCAGGATAAAAAAGAAAAATCAGAATACCATCTAGAAGTGAGAATCTGGGCAGGTCTAGAGATAGTTCTATGAATATTCATTAACTAAATTAAGACTCTGTAAAAGTAAACACAGGAAGAGAAAAATGAAGTTAAAAGATGTCTGCACCCAAGATGCATCATCTTCCAAAGATATCTCTGCTTCCAACACAAGCTCATTCCTTCACACAGTAGATAACCTTCTTTCTACTTGATCATATCCCATAAGTAATTTCTCTTCCACTCCAGTTCTACTTTGCTGCTGCCCATACTGTATTCCTGTCCTAGAGATTTTTATACAATATCCAGTTGGAGCCTTCCTGAACATTGGTGCGTTATATTAGAAAAGTCAATGGCTTTAAGTGACTTGAAAATTATAGCATTATTCACTGTTGTTGTGGCTTTGATCGTTGAAGTCTAGGAAATCAGCTGAAATGCCAGTGACTGCTGAGTATACAATCCCTAGGTCCATTTGAAAATACAAAGCTAAACAGCTCTAAAATTAAATGTATTTGACTTCTCTCAGATTTCCATTTCCAGTTATTCTTCCCTGATGGAATCCCATAAGGCTTTCACTCTTCTTTATCACTCACTGTCTTTATAAAACTGGAGTGAAAAATGGTGAGATAGCTGGGGCTCAAAAGCCAGTCCTGGTCTGAACTACATCTAGCTCTGTCTCTCATTTGCTCTTAACCAGCTCTTTCAGCATAACGTTACCTGCCTTTTATGAGCTCTCACTTCATCCAGACCCTGCCCTGACTGCCTGCCATTTTCAGAATACCTTGGCTAAAGAAGCTTGCTTTGGGGACCAAAACCTTGTGTCCCTCCAGAAATGCTAACGCATTGGATAGGGAAAA
>VYXH01002936.1:16628-50609 GCA_013397275.1 Burhinus bistriatus | reverse complement strand
GGGGGGGGGGGGGAAGGTGAGGGAAATTTTTAAGTGTATCATATAAAAAGTTCACTAGAATACATGCAGTCAAGTGGCCTGTTGTTGCAGCTCGTTCCCTTATCTCTGTCTTTGCAGTACAGGTACCTGATTGAGAGAGACCATCATTAAATCCCATGAAGGTATCTTCATCAGTAACAAGACTTCCCGTCAAGCTCCAGTGCGTAAAGCCATCTAGAAAAACAGGACAGTGGAACAGGTATGTTATTACAGCAGGACTGCAGCTAAGCCTCTATATATGGGAAGAATCAAATTCTACTTTCACATTGACTCAAAGACCAGATTTGTGCCCTGAGCTGAACTGTCCCTCCTTTTAGACAAGCATCCCCTGGGCATGAGGCTCCCTTTGCCATTACAAAGATGACAAATTAGGTAATTCTTGGATTTTGGATTAAAAAAACACCATCAGGGAATGTGACGAGTTACAAGGCAAACTGTCACACTGACAGGAAAGGCACTGCAGAGTCTCTGGTACACTTGCCTTCCTTCAGCACCAGCTGAATGTGTGGAGCTAAGGTACTCAGCCCTCTATGCAGAGCATCAGGAAAACCCTTGCCTTACAAAGTCAAATTGTGCTGTGAGAAAGACCTTGTCTCACAGGTTCTATTGTCTCCGGTGACTCAAATATATCATTCAAGTTGCAAGGGCTATTTGCTTTTTCCTGTAAGAGAACCAGTTCAGGGACTTGCCAGATCAGACCCAGGAGCCCAGTACCTTGTGTAATAGCCATGCTGTTCATCTTCCGCAGCGTCACAGCAGCAGAGGGACTGTGTAGCAGTGTCAGGGCATATGAAATCAAGGCAGTAGTGTAGGGGTCTTCTGCTGAATACAAGTTGGACTCTAAGAAGTGTTTTGCTTTGTCAACAGCTGTTCTTTCTTCCTATATTTAGGGGAAAGAGCCCAGACATATTACCAGCCTCTATATCTCAGAAGTTAGAATCACTTTATTTCTCATTAGTTTGTGTCCATTTAAAAAGAAACAGGAAAAGATGCATTTTGCTCTCTGCAGAATGACACTAACACTTTCCCTAAGAAAAGCCATGCGTCACAAATTCAAAAAAAGGAGCAAATAGCATAGCAAGAATGATCTAGACTAACACTGAGACACATTTACTCCCCGCTAAAGTTGAAGAAATTTCATGCCCCTGCAAGGCAGCAGATGAACAGAGCAGAAGCGAGCTTTCTACTGTATGTTTGATTGTGTTCCTGACACTCTGGAGCGTCTAGCAGACGCCAGAGGATAATAAAGGCCAAGGTTCCCAGGGGTCCCTGCAGCCAACAAACATGTTTTATTAACTCCCTCAATGACCTCACCATGTAGGAACGTGGCTCTGATAATTTATAGAAACAATTTAATTGGACTTGATGTAATTTGGTTTCCTTTGATTTCCCTGTGGCACTAACCTTCCCCTTCCTCATTTCCTAGCTAAGATCATTAGTAGCACTTGCAAATCTCCTCTAGGAAAAACCATTAGATCCACATAAACTGCACTTCCAGCAAATAAAAATGCTAGGGCTGTCTTGACACACAGCAGCCCAGAGAGACCATCACATCACTTCCCAAAGGAGGGACACTGCTGACAGGGATGCAGAAAGTTCCTCTATGAGCATTGGAAGATTTTCTCTCTTTTTTTTATTTTTTTATTTTTAATTTTTTTTATTTTTGATAAGGTTGAAGGCCTTCTGCTCCAACGAGAACTGGGGGTTAGGGGGCATCTGCTTGCAGCGGCACCATGGTCTCACTCTTCAAGCTCTACAGGGATGCCATCAGAAGTGCTGAGATTATGACAGTTTCTGAATAGATACTGCTGTTTGCACTGGCTGTTTCCACGTCTCCATAAACTCACTGGCTTTTGCCTGAATGGGCAATCCTTTTGGTTGAGTACAGATCACCAAGACATGCTGCAACACCACTACACTTCCTGTTTTAATCTTGCAGTTCTACCTGTACAGACCTACCACCACTCTTTCCCTTGGCTGTTGAAGAGCAAGTGAAGAACTATATTCATGATTTGCTCAGCACATCTGCAAGTGGACATTTTCCCAGCCATAGTTAGTGGGAATGTTTAACTATGATGTTATATCTGAGCATCTCCATTCTAGTGAAATTGCATGCAGGCAAAAATACAACAAGAGAGGAGCGCTGTCTTTACCATGAGTTTTAAGAAGGCATCTCTAAAATGCCAGTTGTACTGGAAGTGATTTTTTTCTTCTACTTCAAAATTATGCAGCATAATTGCACGTTCCTATGTAGCTATTCTTTTTTCTGTAGTGTTCCTGTTCTGTCTTATTACAAAGAAGAGAACCATTTTTCTCCAGAGTCCTTAATCCAGTACATTACAGGAGTGCAGCTCTCCAAAGATACTGTAATCTAATAGCAGTAGCATTTTGGCCACTGGAGCAAAGGCAGACCGCAAAAGTTTTCTGGATCGCCAAAGCCTACGTGGCCCTAGTTAAGCTGCTGTTAGCACTAAGCTAGCTAGTTAAAGCTTTTTTGAATATATATAGGCAAGCTACCAGTACCTGCAAAGGCTGCAATCATACCTTGAAATTACAAGGCAGAAAACATTTTTTGCAGCCATTTCTGGGAGAGGCTGGGGGATGAGGGTGCAGGGAAGAGTTTTGCTCTGGTAGAATAATCCTTGAGCTGATGGCTGAAGGATAGGAGATCACCTTGAATAACTTCAGAACAGGTTCCTTAACATAAAAATAATCTCAAGGCTTTCCAACAGCCTCTGTTACTCAGAAGCTATCATTCTAGTGAGAACAGATTCTTTGAAAGTGAGCAGCAGTAAAGTCAAGTTTAAAAAAAAAAATAGAGAGATTTTTTAGAATATGTAGAACCAAGTTTTTGTTACCTCAGAAGTTACACCTGTTTCCAGAAGAGATGCAACCACATAAGCTGTCAGGGAGATCTTACCATGGATTCCACCCTGAAGGGCAACAAACACAAGCCACTGGATGAAAACTAGAGAAAAGGGTGCTGCATAAAAAGACTCTTGAAGCAAGACAAAGACCATGTTATAACTGAAAGAGAAGCTGTGGCATCATAGAACTACTTTTCCTTTGCACGTAAGGAGCATGAAATTTAGGAACTCAAGCACCCATTGTAGCTTCCTTCCCTAGCAATAGCCTGGGAACACACTCAATGCACATAACGTCATACTCCGAGACATGACTCTGAAGTGTTTTGCAAGACTTGACATTTTGCTTTCCCTGCTTATGGGACAACATGCAGATACGTTCTGATAGACTTTTTTTTACTGAAATTCTCTTGGTTCTTCCTATACTATTCTGGCCTTTCAAGTGCAATATTCACATTAGGCATAAGGAAACTGCATCACTTCATGCTTTGATAACTTTAAAAATGCACATACTGCATGATTTTGAGTCTGTATAGTTTTTACCTGAATGTCCTTATTTAGTATCCTACCCATAGCAGGAAAAGAACCATCTTCTTTCTGATGCTGGATGATCCAGTCTTTGGCAGCTGTTAGTTCTTTTGGGTCAATGAAAATAAACCCACGAGACTGCGCAAAGGACTTGAGGACAAAAGCTGTTAGCCTGTAAATATAAATTTATCATCTTTACTGAGAAAACAAATGCAGAAAAACATATAAGTGAGGGGAAAAAAATATTCTTAGAAAGCACAAATTGTAAAAATCTTGTTGGAAAAACACTAAATATTCTTAAAAAAAATAATGATACATAAAAGCACCTGAACACTGTCCAAACTTCTGGATAAGAGCAGGATTAAGGATCAACAAATCAAATTGAAAATTACAACTGGAAGATATATTTGTCTTAGTTATGACACGCTCTGAAATCCAGTTCCTTTTATAGGTGCTCATCTGCTACCTAAATTATTAAAGCTTTTAAATTAAGAATCAATATCCTTATAAATATGAAATTATTTGTAAAGAAAGGAGAGGAGAAAATTTTCCAATTTTGTTACTGTCAACTAAAAAAAAAATAAAATAGAGAAATCCAGCCTCATTGCTAAAGTCTAGGCTGTGTTAGAATTTATACAGAATTAAGACTTAAGAAAGCAACAGAAGTGTTTTTGGAATTCTAAACCTCTGACATGCAACAAGTGCGAACTCTGGCCAGCTTTGGGAGATTGAATCATTCCTTTTACAGGCCTCTGCGGAATGGGAGGGTAGAAAGCATGCTGCCTGGCAGGGGATTTTTCAAGTGTTAAGTAATTCTGTATCACCATATTTTACATCCAGGGACTAGGAGATGCCAGATCTGAGATAAAAGTTTACTATCTTAGAAACAGTGAGGCAGCAGCATCATAGTAGTAGTACTTCCCCTCAGATGAGTTCATCAACAAAATCAGTTTAAAGCAAAATACAGAGCAGATGGAGAAGCCAAATGTCAGCACAAACAAATGAATGAAGACAAGAATCTACTACATCTGAGACATTACAGTCAACTAACACGCTAATGTGATGTAACGTACAACCTTAAAGGCCATGGTCTCCTAAGGGGAACATTAGTGAGATGAGCTGATTTCTCAGTTTCATAATTTCTGGTTCTCATATTGTTTGACGCTGAAAGGTCCCGCACTTCAATTCTCAGAGCATAAATCCATTTCATCCACGAGGGGATATAAAGCACTTTGGAGAAAGACTTTGGTTTTTTTGAGGTTGTTTTTGGTGGATTTTTTTTTTTTCTACCCTGGTAGAAGCCTCTGCCACTTCTAGAGAGAGCAAGTTACTCTGTACAAGCTTCAGGTGAAGCTCCATTCCCTAGTGGAATTAGGGGCTTAAATGCCCCATACGTTGATACTTGAATTATGGTAGACCAAAAGTGATCCTTAACTATAGTTTCTGTGCCTAAAGCCTGGACATACTAGTAGATGTGACTATCTTACCTGCCCCTGAGTCTTGAAACGATTGTAATACACCCACTAGCGTAGTATGAACGCTCAGCAGCATTGAAACAGTCTATAGTCATTGAGTATTATTTCTATTCTCCACTGTGTGCGATACCATGATGGAAGCTGGAAAATTACTCTTCTTTCCTGGCCAATTGTGTATTTTTCCCATTTAGCAAACACTTTGTTTTAAATAGCAACTCACCACATACTCCCTGAGGAATCCCTCTCGCCAAAAGCACTGTATGAACCATCTTGTCTCTTGTAGGTCAGCTGGCGCTGGTAGCCTGGAAGTAACAAAAGAATTGGGTGAGTCCAAAGCGCTCACACCGAGAAAAACAAGTATTTAAAGTGAATGAAGACTCAGACCATCTGGCACTAGCGTAAGGGATTCTGCTGCCTGAGGCAACCTCTTATTGTGCTGTGAGTGATAGAGCCAGCTCTGTGTACATACACTGTAGCTTATTCAGAAATCCATTCAGGCTAGCATCTGTAAGACTATAACTCCTACATTCTGGCCAGTAGAAATGTTAGAATTTTGAAATCTGAAAAGATGCAGTATTTAAAGAAAGATTTTTACTTAAGCATACAACCATTCTCCTTCTGTTTTACTGAAAGCACCATGCAGATGAAAATTTTTTTCCTTTAATGGTACAACTGGATTCAGACTTTTCTCCAAAGCTGTTGCTTGGGACAACTTAATGTAACATGACAATAACAGCTGTGATCTTAATGTATGTGAACACTTACTAGCTACTAGGGCTGTCTTATAAGGCTTGTTTTAGACAACAACTATTAACAAGTTGAATGCTGAAGATAAGAACTCTCTACGTCTTTTGAGATTGAAAAGAAAGACAGTAAAAATGTTTTGCCTATTAGGAAAAGAATTTGCTTCTCAAACCAGTTTGTCTTATAAACTGTGAACTGCCCATCATAATAAAGCACTCTGAGCCTCTATATTGAGGAATACAGAATACACACTTTGATAAAGCTCTTAGATGTCCATTGGGCTCAAACCCTTCAGAATGGGTATTTCTGATACGGAGACATGTCAAACCTGCAAGACGACCATGTCAAAAACATTTAGTGCCTGCTTAATTCTCCGATACATGAATAGATGTTTTATTCCACACTGCATGACATTTTTATGAGAATGGATTACTTCTTCATTTCCGGAGGCAAAGTATCTTTGTTGACCTCTCCAGATAGAGGCAGCTCCGCAATCCCTGAGTAAGGGTTGCCCATGACTCCTATGCTTTTCCTGTTGCTCTATAGCGTTCTGATGCACATAGGGAATGGCGATAGCATGGTTTGAAAACCAGGAGGAAACAAAGCCCTGGAAATTAACGATGCTCTTGTAGTAAAAACATCTTTGTCTACGGGTTGTGGGTTATATACAAGTACATTGCAGAAAGCATAAGTAACAGTGTTATCTTTTTTTTCTTCCTCCCAACAATAGGTATTGCATTAAATTAGATTGATTTCTTCTACATAGGCCTCAGATATAATTTATGACTGAGCACTTTCTCCTTAAATTGTTCCTAAGTCTTCATTTACAGTGTGTTAGAGGGACAAATTAAGTACTCGTATTTTTGTATCAGTCTTATAATTTTCTCTGCTCTTTTATTTGAAGGTTCATTTTGTGTTGACTTATGCTTCATTGTTCTTACATCTATTCTTCTTTGCTTGCTAGTTTGCTAGGGGCACAGACTTTATGTCTTGCTTGCTCTTCTGAAATCTTCTGTTTTCTAAGCACTCCTCTAGATGCTTGGACTCACTGGATACATTCACCTTTCTAGTTTTCACCTGTTCACCTGCTTTTGTAGAACTGCATTGTGGGAAAGTAGAAAAATTACTGACTAGTTTAGCTCAGGCCACTTCTAAAGATTAAGGAATATACGGGAAGTGTTGGGTATCTGCACTTTCTATGATGGACGACTAACTGATGAAAAAGTTTTCTGGCTTGGTAATGCACAAAAGCCTTCTAGAGTGAGCAAATGGACTTTCCCAGCTAAACCTTATACTTGGCAGGGCTCCAATAAACACAGAAATGTTTAAAACTCCTGAGGATTTCTTCTGTAAGGGTTAATTAGCAGGCAGAGTTTGGAGCCAAAAACCTGGAAGGTTTGCAGATTCATAAAAAGAAACAAAAGCAAGTGATATTGCAAAGGAAAAACTGACCAGACTATTAAAAAACTCCTTTGTCTTACTGCTATCAGCAAGCACAAAAAATCACAAGTTAAATGACTGTAGCCAGGCAAAGCAAGCAGCACTGGGCTTTTACTGCTGAATACAATGAATATATCACATATTACATTTTATATTTATATTTTCAGAGGAGAACCACCTAATCCTGTCACCTCTGATTTCATGACATGACTATTGTCTGACTCATACACAAGACAGCTTTGTCCCTTTGGGTCGTTCTTGTTTATAATGATCTCCAAATTCTTACTTATCCTGAGAATTGTATTTAGTTATAAAACTATTTTGCATGTGGCTCTTCCCAAACAAATGCTGAGAAAAACAGTGCCTAAAAAGATGGATTGCTTTGAGATGTTTAGTGAGGTAGGACAGAACACTGAAAGACAGAAAAAAGCCTTTGTTATAAGGCTCTAGGTTAACTACTTTGCATACTAACTTTTGAATTTGGGTATACTGTTACTAAGGAAAGACTATTAAAAAAGAGAAAGTTCAGAGAATAGCCATGTAGTGACTAAAGGACTGGAAAGACAATTTAGGAATAAGGCAAAAACCTAAAAATACAGATTTTTACTAAATTTCATTTTCCTTGGCTTTCTGAAATGTTTAAACATAGAAATAATCTGCCTAAGGAAAAAAAAAAAAGATAAAAAAAACAGATATAAGCATGTAAATTAGGAGTTATTGACCGGAAGCACAGGCTATATATCAAGGAAAAACATTTCACCATCTAAATCTTGTTAAATTTGAGATTATCCTACAAGAAATGATGAATCCTCATCACTTGGGACACTATAGATTAGAAAGGACAACGTGACAGTAGTAAAACTCTCTCCTAACTTACAAGCCTTTTCTTCTTCTAGAAATTTTAAGTGTAATGAGTTACCTTGAACAAGGTAATCAGTAGCTTCATTCTCCACCTCATGACTGAGTTGTTTGGTTTTCTGCAGATATTTCAGGACAAAAACATTAGGAGCAAAATGGATCATGTTCTGCTCCCCACATCCAAATGGTAATCGCAAAAGATTGTCCAAGTTGTTCAATGTAGGACCCATCACATCTCCTGTTTGAAAAAGAGGAGATACGTTCAGTATCAAGGAATTACGCTTTACTTCCTTTTGATGTCTTATGATTAAAACCCACCTGACTACACTAATTTCTACTAGCTACACATAGTCAGTTTAAATAAACTGTATCATAATTTGGAAGTCCTTCAAAGTCTTAGCCCTTCAAGCTCTTGCTGGAATACCGAAATTTCACATTTAAGAGTCTGATTATCTATGACTCCACAATTTAGAGCACTAGTTTAGAACACAGCACAATCTGTGATTATGATGATTATGAAATGAATAACTATGGATTCCAACAGACAGTGCCTCTGCAAAGCCCTCCAATGTTACAAGCTTTAAGACACTGTCAACTCAAACAGTGTCAAACAAGTGAACAAAAAAACCCCCAGCCCAATTGTTTGTCCCAGAATTAAGCAGCAAAGACCTTTGTAACTGCCTATGACTATCTTATCTGGTCTGTATTACTCAAATACCGGTCAGAAGCAAGTAACAGGTGGAGTACTCTTCATATTTGATAACTGGTACCTAGTGATACCTCCTCATAATTGATACCTATTATTGAAGCCGTAGCTCTTTCTGATCCTGGAATTATGTTGTGGGGAACTCCAAGAGTAAATGCTTCATTGTGATTTTCATCAGTCTCTTCTTTTCTCCAAATTTTAAACTCTCCCATTGACCCCCAGCCTGTGGAAAAGCCAATGTACTTCACCTCAAGCTGTTTGGGGACTGTCCACTCCACAATAATAGACTCATTTAGCACCTGAGTACCATAGCCAACCTGAAAGGAACAAAAAACCATGCAGTTCCAAGAACCCACACATATGAAGCCAGTCTGCCATGTGTCCTTGGACCTAGTAACTTATGTGTGCATCAGAGAACACTGTAGATGGACCAGTACCTTTCTCTTTCCCACCCACAAAACAAACCAAGGAAGTTTAATGATAATTCCACAGGTTTGACCTCCAAGGCTTTCAGCACACTTAGCACTAAAAACATGGAAAACTGAGGTCCTGAGAACATAATGTGGCAAGCAGATACATTCTGGTTAAAACAGCCTGATCATGACTTAATATAGAAAAAGCAACAGGAGCAAAGATTTTGCCTTCTACAAAAAGCCTAAGGAAAATCTGTCATTTGTGTGTGCTCAAACTCTATTTAAGAAAACAGGAGACTTCCAGACCATTATGTAGATAAATTCACTACCTGGATAATTCCATTTTTCCAGCTGATCCAGAAGCTGCGGAATTCATCCCAGGAGAGGATACCAGCTGTGTCCCTGCTGGCCACCGGCTCACCCATTTTGCTTATGGAAATCCATGTTTTAGTATTTTGATGTCCACCAATAACAATCTCAGTCATCTCTGCCATGTCATGTGGACCAGAGGACAAGGCCAGGTGAGCATCATTGTGTGCTTTCACAGCAATGTCAAAGTGTGTCATCTGGGCAGGTTTCTGCATGTATTGGTACTCATATTTGTTAGGTGTAGAAATGTGTATTTTCTCTAGTCAGAAAAACAATGGAATGTTGTAAGAATTAGAGCTTAGCTCACATACTTAAAAAATAACCCATAGCTAACTACTAAAATTTAAACAAACAGACCTTTCCTAAGTACATGGTTTTTTTCCAGCTTCTCTTAACAAACTATAAAAATACACGTGGCTGTTTCTTCCCATCTTCCGTTTATATCCCCTTCCAATATAGAAGATCCTTCAATTCAAACTGCTCAGCTGGATTTCTTATGAAGTCTGTAAGTGATTTTTCAGTTCTAATCTAGTGGTCAAAAGCATCTCTGTTTAGCTACTGGAGCCAACTTTGAGCTATCCAAATCTCAGGCAGAAAGGCCATACTGATTCCAGAACTGAATTTTAAAACATCAACTGAAAATATAGTACAGTCACAGTTACTGTCCACAGTGCTGAATACTTAAACTGTTTCATGAAGTAAAGGAATTTAATTGCCATTTCCAGAAATCACTTGGGCAGTTAGAGCAAATTCATAATTAGCCAGCCCGTTAAGAAAGACTCTTTATTCAAAAGTTCCTCCTGCACACCATAAATCATCAATCATAGGCAAACGGAAACAAAGATTTATTTATTTATTTTCATGGGATGAAGCCGCATATTTCTATTTATAACTAAATCAAACAAACAGTATCTCAGTCAAATCATGAACTTACCATTTGGGCAGAAGAACACACTATAGGTGTATTCTCTGGACAGTCCCTCTGGCTATATAAAGACAGAAATCCATACATAAAAATACAGTGTTTGGATTAGCAGTAACAGCTATTCAGTTTTATGTACAAAATACAGAAACAATATTCTGCTGCTGTTCAGTGTTTTATATCCTTTATAGAAAAATTATTACACTGTATTCTGCTAGCTAGAGATATGCTAACCGCTACCAGCTAATCTCACATCACAGCACCTTTCTTAGCTTAACAGAACAAGCATACCCGATAAAATTTCTATTCCTTTTTCTTCTGAGCAGTACTGAAGATTTACCAGCATGAACTCAGAACCAAAAGGGCCCTTTCTGTACATGTACCACTAAAATAGATTATTTCCAATCATGTAAACATACCATAAATCAACTTACAAGGATTCTTATAAACCCATTCAGATTTGATTAACTACCTAAAACTTTCATGATTTGCCCAAGCATTTAGAATTTTTTTTCTGAATTATTACAAATTCATATTTTCTTACCTCAATAATAACACTACTGCGAACATAATCCAATCCCACTGGGGTCCTTTTGTCCATGTAACTGTCCTCTGAGTGCTTGCTATTCTTTAAGGTCTGCATCCCATCCTGACAGCAATTAGTTCCACCATAAGCAAAAGCTTTTGCTAAGAAACAGAAAGGAAAAGAAGCAGAGATTTTGTGACAGGAAGATCTTCAGGAGTTCAAGTGAAGATCTAAACTAATTAGATACAGTTGATTAACAACACAGCAAGTGTTTTGTAATTACAGCTCTCATATTACCTTTATTCTGTAAGTATTTCAACAGTCACACCTAAAATTTTACAATATTTGGACAGTCACAGGGCAACAGAGAAACTTTTTCCTAGTTTCCAGCGTCGCATAATTTTTACCGTGCCTATTTGCATGGAAGATGTACAGAATTTGTTGTTATTCTCTTATTTAAAAAGTTCCACTGATCTCTTCAGGGAGATGTAACAGGTCCAAACCTTAAATGACCATGTATCACACAACAGGAAAGCTGATGACTAGGGAATCTCCTGAAGTTTGTTCATATAGACTCTCCAGAGAGTTACAGCTATAGAATCTGTTTCTAAGGAACAAATGAGGTTGAAAAGCTAAGTTGGCAGCAAGTGGAACGAACGAGTCCACTTTGGGGTACTAGGGAAATAAGAATTTTCTTCGGAAAGAGGATTAAAAAAGAAACACTTGTAAGACTCCTTCAAGCAGCAAGCTATTTTTATTTCTATACTACCAGTGATGTTGCTCAGTCCAAGCTCATTGAAGGACAAAACGATAGAGGTGGGTTTAGCTTCCCCAGGGGCAACGCACTTCTTTCTTGTCAGATGGTGTTTCCCAGGATGCCCAACAAACTTTATGCCTTTTGGAACAGAAATCTTCACATGGACCTGTGAAAATTTTTGCGTGCCATTTATTGCAAATTTCAGCTGCAAAACCAATGGATATATATGAAAAATCTGAAAACGACAAAATGCCTAATAAAATCATAGTATGCACAGATTATTCTTTCTTCAAACCTCCTAGTAATATATTTGACTGACAGCATTACTTCCAGCTCAGCAATTCTATAAGTAGTTCACAACGATACTGCTGGAGCTAGACAGATAATCAGTTTGAGAAGAAAACATCTAGGGAGGCAGGATTTATTGAAAAAAAGGCATTCTTTCAAAATAAGCTACTTTCAGCAGCTTTCTGATTATGAAGGAAATTCTTCTCTGTGATTCAGCATAAGCTTCCTAATTGCCTTCCCTACATTTTCCAGTATTTGTATTTCTGAAGTGTTGCAAGACACATCAGACACTACAGTTGTTTCAAGCTAAAAGGAAATAAAGCAATGGCATTTATTCACATTGAAAAGCAGTATTTTTATCTTGCTCAAAGCATTTATGATGAGCTTATCACTACCTTACCCCTGTACCTTATCTACCATAACTTGTAGATCACTTAGGACATTTTGATGATAAAACATAATTTAGAGACTTAGCAAATAGAATAAGAGGGCAGTTACCTCTACACAGACAGCTAAGTAATTGTAGACAGTCAGTGGGATTTTGGTCTGTTCTCCCCGGATGACATGGTACGGCAAGGTGAAATCAATGAAGAAAGGTTTAAACGTCTTCAGCTCCGTTTGACTGGCGATGCCCAACCCCTTCTCTTCAGACAGACCCACAGCTTCCGTTATCCACGTAGTGATGGAGTCTGGCACTTCCACGTGCAGCTGTGCTTCTCCCGATACACTACCAACGAGAACAGGGGATAACTCAGGCTGATCAGATTAATGAAATGCTTGTGAATGAAGTGAAAGCAGACAGAGCCATTTGGGGGAATTCCATCCAGATCCAAACTTACAACATAGCATCAATGTCTGCTTTGAACAACCGATTAGAAAAGGCCCAATGTTTTCTATCAGTTTTTTTGAGAGCTATGCATGTTTATAAGGAGCAGAACAGCAAGTGGTTCCTTCTGCAAAACACAGTCTAACGTACAAATTCTTACTGGATTAAAAGCTTTATAGGCAGAGTCGCTTTTCTTAGAGGCAAATGTCTGCACTAAGTAAAAAAAAAAAAACAATAATAAAATAAAATAACAGAAAGAATCCTAGGCTGAGGTCCTGGATAAAAACAGTTCAGGAATAATTTATTTAACAGCCAGTGAAATACAAGTAATTTTTGTTGGAACCCATTGTCCTTGTATACATGGCCACATTGCAGACTCTGCTTGAACATAAAGGCAAATGAGAAATTTTCCAGACACCAAGTTCAGCAACTGCTTGTCCAGGGGAGCATATTTTGCTTCAGAAACATTTTGGTTGCTTGCTTTTTGGAATTCCTGACCCCGAAAATTTCCAAAACCATCATTTTCTTCCAATGAGGACTGAAACTAATTATTAAAAATCAAATTTCTATTCTGAGTATTTAGCTTTAGAGTGCATACCACAACAGGATATCATAAACCTGGTATCCTCTTCCATGCTTTATAATAACAGAAATTCAATTTTATTCTGCAGACTTTGCTATTTCCCTCCCGCAAAGAAGCTTTGGCCTTGCCTGGAACAGAAAACATTTCCTCTAAAGCAAGAACAAAAGCTATTTCATGGCTCAACTGGCAGGATGATTGGTGCAGTTATGAGTACACCCTAAGGTTGTTTTCTCTCAAGTTCTTATTTATTCCCCAGAGCTTGATACACGTGCTGCTAGCTCTGTAATCTTTTGAGAGCAACCTGCATCTTAGTTGGCACGGAAAACGAGAAAGCAAGATCTTCGGAAAAAGTTCTGCAAGTCTACAGCATAGCACACTGTCTTTCAACGCTGCAGTTCCTCCTGATTCATATCCAGGGCAAACTGAAGAATTGCGCTTTCACTGCTTTTGAACTGAAGGTTATTCACATTTTAGGCACCAATGAAGTACCTTTACTTTCTTCATCTAAATCCACTGTTTGTAATTATCAATGAGCTGAAGCTATTGTAACTGTCACTAACTAGGCAGCATATCATGTATTGGTCTGTGTATTTACATTACAGTAGGAAAAGGATTAAAACAAATAGTTTGATAAAAAACTAGAGATCACTGTGCCTTTGAATAGGCATGCTAGGCTGGGTCATTCTCCAGGGACTCCGGCCAATAAATGTGGTTCCCCAGCTCAAACTACAGAGTGGAGAGCCTGGAAAACAAACTTGGCTTGACAGCACCAAGTTATTTTAACTTCTTTTAAGCACTAGTTTCTTAATATTTAGGTCTTCATCCTAACTGGAGTTAGGTAGCTGGTACCCGCAATAAACTTCAGGCCTGAAGAGTAAGCAGAAGGGTGTCCTAGCTCCAGAACTGGCAGTATTCCAGTCTGTTTAACCGGACAATTTGTTGCAGCTGATGTTCTTTCCACTGGGATTTCAGCCCATAACCAGCATTAACATTATTTTCACACATGAGGGCACTTACTCTTCTGGGCGGGGGGCCAAAGTACACATGCATTTCCAGCCATTAGACCCTCCAGCCAGGCTTTAGGAATTTTTAGAATTGGTTTGGGAAGTTGACATTAGGCTTTTGTTTCTTTTTTGAGGATTGTATATTATAATTATAAATGGTAGAAGAAAAAAAAAAAAAAATTTCTTCCTGTTCAAGAGAGTGGAAATCAAGGAATGCTCAACTTCGTTGTTTCTAATTAAATGAAGTGGAGAAAATGCAATCTGCAACTTTTTATTCCACACTCTCCCACTTATAATTAACTGCCCCAGCTTGCTGAGGCCCAAATGGGCACTTCTGGAATTCTTTGTGTATTTCTACAAAGCATATTTCATGCTCAATTGAACAGATTTGAATACACTTGCTGCAAGTTCCTGTCAAATTTAATTTATAATCATTTATTGAGAATGAAGTTTAGTTGCAAACCTGGAGAAGCCTTTTAATAATTGCTTCAAGTTATCCTAGATGTGCTGTTTCTAGGAGAGATCAGTTATCTGTTTATTCTTTTTTTTTTTTTTTTTTAACTCCAGTTGTACCAGGTGGAAACCATGATTTATTGGGCAGTAAATTAAGGTTTGGGGGAGATGCTCTTGCATCAGGTGAAAGAGAAAGAAGAGTTCTGTGCAATTTGAAAAGCAATCAATATAGAATACTCACTAGTGCATGGTTAGGCTATACCAGCATTTACAGAAGCAGCTATTCTGCCTCCATCTCCTCACATATATTACCCTGGGATCATTTTCCCACTAAAGCATATGGAGTTAGAATCAATGCTAGAATAGGGGTGGAAAAGAAGAAAAACACTAGCACTTGCTGAAGTTGATATTTCTGGATTACCTTAGGGTCCAAACACAAATCCAGATCCAACTTCTTCCCCACTCTAAAGGGAAACTGGCACTCCCGAGGGGCTGGTCTTGTCTCTTGACTGTGAGCTCTAGCAAGATTTCACACTACACTTTGCTCTCTAAAGTGGAACATAAAATTCTGGTTCATATGAAGATTTTAGCATAGAGCTAGAAGTGCATCATCACTTTATGTCTTACCGTCCCTTTTTATTGCAAGAGCAGTCTGACCTACATTTATTGTGAGGCAAGCTTACACAGCTGGTAGTTCCTCACAGTAGCTCATCACTGCAAACCCACATCCTCACTTGCTCTTCAATAACTTGTCGATACACCCTTTCCATAAGCGAGTAAAACCTAGAAATGTGTTGAACCAAACCATTGCTCCTTTTCTCCCCTGAAGATACTCCTCTGCTTGTGACACCATGCTGAACTACATGTGGGTTGCAATGTAGTCACAACTGACAGGTTCAACCTGAAGTAAGTGAATACACTCAAGATCAGATGAAACGTTACAAAGAAAAATTATTGATTAAAGCAGTAACAAAGAACAGCGACAACAACAAAAAATATCAGAGAATGCCAATGTAACTGCAGTAAGTTTTAAAGAGCTTTTTTTTCTGCAGTTGAAGAGGATACAACCCTGTGGATATAATTAAGGGAATTCCCTGCCAATACCTGACATTGAAGCAGTGCCAAATCCATGTTTCAGGAAAGAAGGTTCTTTTTCTCTTCTCTGCTCTGCTAGAACAAGAAATAAGTCATTGGCCATTAATTTTTTTAATAAGATGATTTTAACAGTAACTGATAAATCAGTGTTATCATCTGAATGCAGCTCACATAACCAACCAAAACTCTAGCTAACACGGAATCATAAAAAAGTGAATGGGTGTATCATTCATAACACAAATTACATAGTCTTTCCAAATGATCCCATTGTGCACACACACATTAAACAGTCTGGAGACATAAATAAGAATCTAGAAAAAACAGTATAAATAAGAAAATCTTAAAAACTAGCATAAATAATATAATCTAAAAAAAAATACAGGTTTTATGACCCAAATTCTTTCACCAAATGAAATCAAAGGGAGCATACAGAGCATGTGACTTCCCATATCATGATATGGCCTTACTAATAACAGTTACTACAATCACTACTTTATATTCCCCTCCTTTTCTTCTCTTGGAATTGTCTTGATCTCTAATCTTTTCATAATTTGTTCCATTTTTCTACCTGTGATGCTTCATTATCTTTTTCTTAACTAACCTCCAAAACTTACTCTGCTAAGAGAGGCCACTGGGTGGTTCAGAATACACAGGGAAGGCACATCCTCAGTTTGCAGCATTAGTCAAAATGCTTCACGACTTTCTCTTCCTGCAGTCCCTCATTTTATTTATTTTGACCACCAGCTGAATGGTCAAAATAACGAGCAATGAGCAACTCTGTAAAACAAGGGCTAGCTTGCAAATATTGAGAAGCAGCAACTAATTCACAGAAAACCGAGATATGCAAAGAGTTTCAAATGATCCTTTTGAAGAATAGTACTTTGCATTTTTCCAGAATTAATTTAAATTGAACAAAGTAGGGTCAATATTAATTTTTGTTAAGTCTATCAAGACAACGGAAGCAATTTCCTAGGGGCACAGAGGTGGGAAGCAGCTGAGAATACAGGAAAAAAATAGCTAAGAGTATCATAGACAATATGCATCACAACAAAAAATGTTACCTCGGTGCTATTTTAGAATGCATTGTAGCCACCAGCGTCCCAGTATGCGGCTGAAAAGCTGGGACAGCCTCATCCGTGTACATGCCTCCATTCTGTCTGTGGTTTAAGCTGACTATATCAGTCATTACAACCAAGCCAGTTTCCTAGATGATAAAAATGAATACCACAAAACAAAAACCAGCAAGAAATAAATAACTAGAATTAAACGTATACCGATAAAAAATTTTCTGACTAGAATCTCCCAAACCTATTCCAACATTTATGGAGTAAATGTCAATTGAAACTTGAGGATTTTTTAAAACTCTATATAAAAATGACTGTTAATGTGAAAACATGTAGGCACTTTATAGGCAGAGGTTTTATGAGAAAGGTCTTGTTCGCTTGCTTGGAAAATGCATTTAAACCAATATCTAATGTTACCGGGCACGTGTAACTGTCAGGCAGCTACAGGTGAAAAATTATTACACGTATTTTTCCCCTAAAATATTACATTACAGCTTTTTACCCTTCCTAAAAGTTTCCAGTGTGTTCTGCTGCAGTTAGCAGGCAGCTCTCACATCAGACATCACCAATTCTGCACTACCAGGAATGCCAAGCAAAATGGAAACTGTCCACACAGCTTCACAGTAAAAATACAGAATTCATAAGAAAGCTGTTTGCCAGCTCTGTCCCCTAAATGCACTTATTCATAAGAAACAGCAGTTCTCAGACACCAAAGGGAGTACAAGCTTTGTTCTCTTTATACACATATGCAATTATTACAAATCAGGTACAAAGCAATGCATACATACATACCAGCTATTAACATAGGTATCTTTTCCCGGGAATTTACGCCTCTTAGTAAGAAAAAAATAAAGCATCAGAACAAAAGCCCCAACACATCCCAGGGAGAGAAGAAGCAGTGACTCCTGCAGCAGTGGATAGTAACGAGGATTTAGAGTTTATGATTAAGAGCTTGAAGCATTGAGGGAATATGTGGAAGCCTAAGGGGTTTAAGACAACGCAACAGAACAATGTAGCTAAAATTGCAGAAAGGACAAAGAACGAAGGGACAGAGGATCAGGGTAACCTGATCAAGGATGCAAAGAGAACAGTACTGATCTTTCATCCAGACGGCCACAGAAGCTGGCAGAACTGGGGCAGGAAAGAAGTTTAAAGGATTTCCAAAGGATAGTCTAAAAGGGAAAAGGTTATAAGGAAAGACTCATGTTCCACCTCCCTTCCCTGTCAAAGTAACTGCAGAAGAGATCTGCACGCTCACTCATCTGTCTGATTCTCCAGAGCATCAGCATGAATTCCTTCACCCAACAGGATTATCTGGCCCTCTCATCAAGACTGGCCAAAATCAAAGCACGTTTCTCCAACATCTTTGCTGGAACAGTGTACTATCTGTTCGCAGAAATTACTTTTCAGCCTACCCCCTGGAGAAACAGCTCTGATGGGAAAAAAAATAGCGGCCTATGGAGCTGAAAATTATCCTGCAAACATGAAAGTAAAAAAGACACTCCACAGAGAAGTGAGGCTGATTCTTCCTACTGTAAACGCGAAGCGAGCATCCTTGGTGATGTCCCAGTGCCAGGGAAAGACAGAAGATCTACGGCGTCTACGCGAGGACATGCCTGGCCACCAGAAGTGCCCTTCTTCCTTCGGAGCTCCAAAAGCATCAGATACATCATATTCTGCAAGCTCTTGAAAAATCTGTAGGGAAAGTGAAGAGACTGCTGTCCGTAGGTACAAAGGCTACTTACTAAAGGTAAAGTGCAGACAGCAGTATTAAGAAAAAGACATCAGTGCCTTAAGCTTCTTTTTACCTGACTGGCTGTCAGCTGAAAACCTGTCTTCAGCAAGTAGACACTCTTATCCACAGTGGCAATGCAGACGCAGCTTGATTTTGCAGCTCTGACCTTGATGTTCACAACATCACCAGGTCTGGTCTCATTTGCTGAGAGCGCCACTGCAACCTAGGAATTTAACATTAAATCCCACCGTCTTGACTCATAATCAGCAGAAAAAGCTACAGAGAGTAACAAGACACCATCCCTTCCTCTCCATTAGCTACATTGCCAATACCTGATTTTCAAAGGAGGACTTCACAGTGAACTGCAGGCTGTCCGTGACCCCTTCTCCATTCTCCCTGACGTAATACACCAGAAGACGGCCCAAGGGAGCCATACTGTGAACTATTGAGAACCGGAGGAATGTCATGCAGACTTCAACTTCTGCTGCAGGGATGCTGGTAGGTGCTAAAAAATAAGTTATATAAAAGACAACTGTTATTTATCAAAATCACTTTCTTCCTGCCTCACCCAAATGCTGTGAGGCACAGAACTCTTCACTCAGGACTGGCACTGTTCCCTTGTTCCTGTCGCACAGGTTCTTCTTGAACTCAGAAACTTTTCCCTTTCTTTTCCTTGTGTAAGTTGATAGGCAATTAGCACCCATAACATAATGAGCAGTATGGAGAAGGTGGATAGAGAATGACTACCCAGTGTTTTTCCTGACATAAAATCAAAGAAATATACAATTAAGTTATCAAGCCATTTAAAATAAACAAAATAAGGTATCTACTGCTGCAGAATGCTGCTGAGACAAAAAGTACAAATGGGTTTGAAAAAGGATCATGCAGTTTATAGAACATTGTTTCAGGTTGGAAGGGACCTTTAAGGATCACCTAGTTCCAACCCCCCTCCTATGGGCAAGGGACATCTTTCACTAGATCAGGTACCTCAGAGTCCCATCCAACCTGACCTTGAACACTTCCAACGACGGAGCAACCACAATGCTTCTGGGCAACGTGTAAATACAACAGCTCAGAACCACCCTTCAGTGCAGAAAGTTATGAATTCTTAAATCACTGATTACCAGAAGGTGGGTGGGTACATCTAGGGAAGTATCTTCTACTTTTTCCCTAATTATCTGAAACTGGCTGCTATTGCAGACACATTAGTAGGATAGACGGACTTTTCCATCAGCAGCTGTTGTATGCATCTTCCCAAGCATACCATTCTTTATCCCCCTGTTCCCTGGATTCACCAGATTTGTATCTTTCTGTTATTCCTTGTCCAAACTAGGAGTCCACACTTCATTTCCCTTCCCCATGCTAGCTGCAGGATCTTCTCTTTTAGCCTTATCCATGCTACCAGTCCAGCTAATGTCCTCTTCCTAGTTTTAGCTCAACCAGCTTAGTAAATTCCCCCAGCCCCATCATACGCTTCCCTATCAGTCAGCTGATCCCAAGTCAAGCATATTAAGAAAGACTAGAGTTTTCTGAACAGAGAAAGACTACAGAAAGGCTAGAGGAAACTCTCCGAGAGTTTTCCCTCTTGTAGAAATTTATCTTTTTTCAATACGACTACATGTGCAATGGATATCCCTATTTTTCTTGCACAAAATTATTCTATGCCCTTTAAGGAGCATCAAATTCAAAAAAAAGAGGATACTTAGGTATGCAGAAAGATTGTTTTTCCCTGAAAACAGGGGCGAGTTTGCGTTTCTGATGCTAGCTACCTGTTCCTGGGAAGCGTCTGATATCAGTGTTCTTCTCAAAGGGAAAGGTGGCTCTTTTGCTCCTCTGCTGGGTGATGTTACTGGGCTGCAGTCCTGAAAGGACAATGTTGCCTCGCGATGCCACTTCATAATGCAGAGTGAAGTTGCAAGGACATGTGGACTTCACTGCAATCCAAGCCTCCTCTCCTACCTGCACCCAGAGACAGAAAAGCAGAAGATCTGGTCTGTTACAATGCATGCTTTTTATTTATAAAGCACAGGAATCTAGTTGGGTTTCAGTCCCCAAGAGATGTGTCCCCTCTTCTAAGAAATGTATGCATTGAAAAGTATATTTAATTAGCACTGTTTTCATGGATTTTTCACAATAAAAAAGGGCCTGTGTTCAGCTCTTCACTCCCTGCAAGTCTAACGGGAGAATGGGCTGGGGGGTTGTATTAATGAAAACAATAAAGGAATCTCTGGAATCCTGAAAGTTAAGCCTTTTGGCACAGAGCAGCTGTCAGAATTGGTTGAATTTTAGACACCCCTTCAGTAGTCCAGCCCAAAAAAGAAAGGGATGGGTTGGGGACAGGAAGAGATATGTGTTTGATAGTGTTTGCAGTTTAACTGAGATTATACGTGGTGATTACTTTCATATGGCAAATACCAATTCAAACTTAACCAATGTGGCATGAAAATACTGGGAACAGATCTGAGGGAAAATGCTTTCAGATTACACAAGTCTTGATATTAATTTGCAAGTCTGGCACTCAAGGAGCTGTCAAACATACAAATAAATGAGAAGGGAGCTTCTTTTTCTGGATAAACTCATCTGAAGCCTACAATGGGCTTCAGAGCAGCGCACTGATTTCCTGCACTTTTTGTGCCCCAAAGTCCTATACCCAGAGGTACTCGCTAAGTACTGAATCTCCTGAAGACAAAAATTCCCCCAGAACTGCCAGTCCCAACAGAATAGACATCAGTGCTCAGTCACAGGATTCAGACTGTCATGTCTGGCTGAGTAATAAGCCTTCTATAGAGCAGTCGACTTTCCTAGGAACACAAACTTCTTGCTTCTGGGATATGAGGAGGAGCTAACACTTGTATTAAGCAGGATTTCTTCAGCTGCTTCCACTCCTGATCCTCCTGCCATTTAAAGCATAGCAATGCCCAACTAAGAGTGTTAAGACTGGATAGCAATGTTAAATTCCAATGAAATATTTTGAAAAACCTCTTTCTTCAGCACTAACAGTGTTACCTGTACACATGGCACAAACCAAAACGGCAAGGACTTGAATACAAGGAGCTGCTAATAGTTAAATACAGCGAGAATACCACAGAGTCCAAGAAGTGCCTCGTGACATTAAATATTTGAAGTATTAAGAATTCCCCAGTGCAAATGATGAAACAATTCATTAAAAAATGAATGTAGCTAATTGGAACACCCAGTAAGAGCTGGCAAAGCAGGGAAACAGTTCCCACATCAGCTGGTCATCCAACTCCAAGCTTTCCCACAGAAGAATTAGTTCTAATCAGGTTATAATAAGAACAATGTGTTCAGATTAGCAGTGTATAATCCCCTTTCCATACCTCAGGAAACTTGTAAAAGATTAATTAGCCATTAAACTACCATGAAATGCAATGATAAAAAAAATGCTCTTATTTGGATACAAAGACTCTGACACCAACCTGACGGATCTGCTGATAATAGAAATCAAAGAGTGTATATTGCCAAAATCCACTTTTTTTTTTTTTCCCTCCACAAAGCAATATGCAGACCCTTAAGAGCATCCTCTTGGGTAGAGAACAAACCCTAAACAACTCTCAGTAAAAAAAACCATACAACAGAAATCATGGTTAAATCAGATCCTTCCTTTAGAAGAGATCGTGACAACTTCAATATGGAAGGACTACATTTTTAGAGACTCCTACAAAAACGACAAAAGAAAACAAGCTAACTATGTTCATAGTTTGATAACTGAAGACTAAACAGATCCAGCTGAGATTTAAACTGGAAGTTCTAGTGAGACTACATAGCCCTAATTTGGATCTTTAGTAATTAAGCTGCTCCCACTAACTTCAATCCCAATCTTTCAGCATTTGTTGACTTGAACTAAAGCACATCATTTTCACCAAACAATTTGTATGTGAATGTTACTGGAGGTGCATAGAACATACATTCAAATATGAAAAATTAAATGTTGTCAGTGCCTATACCCACCCTCTCTCCCCTGTCCCCACAACACAAAGGAGAAGGAGGTGCTGTGCAAGCATCAAAGGCACGTTGGTTAGAACTGGGCGCAGCGCACATTGAACAATTATTTGGTGGCTGAAGCACAGCTACTTCAGCCTTTGTAGTGGAAACAATAACAGTCCAGGATCCCAGAAATAGAAATGGCTAGAAATACTTAATTAGAAGAAAGTACTTTAAGCCAAGAAATGCAGTTGTTGCCATGATGGAATATGAAGCCAAACATACCTGGAAAGGTTTATCTGGTGCCTGGAGCTGGATGTGACACTTGCTGGGCGAGTACCAGCTACTGATGGACAAGTAGTTTGGCAGATATTGATCCCCAGACGGTTTCCCATCAATCGCTGTCACTTTGGTCTTAACAAAAGTTACATCTGAATGTTATGCATGCGTAGAAAGCCTGATTTGTATTCTCTTCTTATCCTGTATCCCCGTCTCCCATTTTATACTTTCCAGCTGTTCATCCTTTGTCATCTTTACACAGCAACAGTACCCTCCAAATATTGAACCCTTAGTACTATGTTAAGCAGTATTTGGAGAAGCATCTTTTCACGATGGTTATCAACATCAGTTCTATTGGCAGCAAGAAACAAAGCCAGTGTTTGCCACATTTAAATCAAGAAGCTGAAGCTAAAAGGCACCGATTTCCTGTTTGTAGCACTGATTTATAAAGTCCAGGTTTGACAAGATTAGTTACATTAAAGCCTGCTAATCCTATAAAGAGCTTTCACCTACCTCCAGCCAGACATATTGGGCAGCTGTAGGGATGGAGGGGATTTCAAACTCCACCAGGCCGTTTCTTGATACCAGTTCACTTGTATAAACGTTGTCCTTTGGTGTGAGTTCAGCTTTAATTCGGATAGTGACTCTGTCAGCTGGACTTCCATCAGGGTAAGTGACTTCTACCTACATGGTGTTTCATTTACAGAACAATTATAGGCAATTCCAGTTCAATGACAGAAACAGCAGGTGGGAAAACGACACCAGAACATGATGTAACATCCTGGGATCGGGTCAGTACATCCTTATATCAGCCACATGTCAGTATGTCTACTTTTAATCTTACCTTTCCTTTGTAAGGCAGTCCAGGTTTGAACTGTTTTCTGGTATCCTTGGAGTACTTGATATCAATCAGCTGTTTCTGAACAGGTGTGGAGTCATCAAATGTAACCTGCTTGCTCCCATCAGAGCTGATCACTGTGGCCCAGATGTTGACCGTGCCTCGAAAGTGTTCCGGAACATCAGCTGGCATCATGTCTTTCACACACACATCGAAAGCAGCAGAGCCATCAATCTACAAAGTGCGTTGGCAAACGGAAACGTAAGTTTGCATTCACATTCAAAGAGGGTCTAGAAGCCAAATCTAAAGCGTAGGCACTTGATAGGCGTTTGTAGCTGTACTTTTAAAGGATCTGGAGGGGAAGGAATTAGTTGAGGGGTGGGGGAAGGAAGGAAGAAAGCAAGCAAGTTTTCATTTTCCTCCCTCATCCATAGTCTGGACTAGCTCTGTCACAGCCCCTCATTCTCCTGTTCTCCCTCAGCCCCATATGCTCTAAAAAGAGATTAATACTATGCCAACAAATTCTCATCCTCCCAAATCATAAACATACCATGTAAAAATATGTAATATTTTTATTATGCTGGACTCAATTATCCCATTTATTCCTTTATTGTCTGATCTCCCATCAGAAACATAAAATAGAGCTGTGGTATTAACTTCAAAGAGGACAGATCAGGCACTTTATCAGAGCTGACTCAATGGTCTCCCTCACCTGGGTGGTCTTGAGGACAGGGTGGCCCACTTCATGTCTGTAGTACCCTACACCATTTATAGTCATATTGACAATTAACTTCCCTGTCACTGGTTTTCCAAATGTGTATCTGAAATGGAAAGAAGACAGTTTATAACTTCCAGCTACTTTCTGTTTTCCTGGTTATATCAAGGCTAGTACCATGTGACCTGCACATCTAGAAAACAGGAAAAAAATTATCCCAGAAGGCTTTCCAGCTTGTTATTGTTAACATGTTTTATGAAGACTCTTACATAGGAAAGCTTCTGATGATGACCAAAAATCATCTGAAAAGTCTGCAGCAGATCCAAGGGATCCAGAGATCCAAGCTCCGGTGACTGCACCATCCTGTGGCTGTGCTACAATCTATAGTAACAAAACTTTATTTGGGACATGTTCCTACCTGGCATGGACCGTTCCTTTTTCACACAGTGAAAGGTCACGAATGTAGTGAGGGGGGTCAATCAGCAACTCAAACTTTGGTAATACTACAATGAAAAGAAATACAACAGAATCTTTTCAAGGAGATCTTATTGCCCAGATTCTAGCAAAAGCACACACAGCTCTGACAAGGTCACTGCTTATGGTCGGATGAGGGCAGTGTAGCTAATATTAAGCAGGACAGCACTCAGCAGAAAATGAATCAACAAAAGTAGCAAACCAAGACCATCTTGGCAAGATGACCTTAGCTACACACCCTTAGGACTTATACTTCTTTTCAGAGGGATCTGTGTTCCAGGATTTGAGCCCAAGCTTTTTCTCTTAGCTACACGGTAAAGAGGACAACTCACTACTGACTCCTCCACAACATGAGGTATTAACAGTTTTCAGTATCTACAAATGCTTCTGTGATCAGGCCAGACATCACAGATGATGTGCTGGGTGTAACGATTCCCACCTTTTATCAGAGGGACTTTGAGACTGAAAAGGAGGGTAGCAGAAAAGAATTCAGAATTCCACGGAGGGCTCTGGGAAAGGAAGGAAAGCACTGACAGACGTGAAAGCATCTTAAAGAGGTTTCCAAAGCAAAATTAAATCTTTGTTACATGAATAGATCATGCAATATGACACTCTGTTTCAGGTTCTTTACTTTTCTTTCAGTATGGAGGACATGAACGAAGGGCTTGGTTAAGTTGCAAGCGTCTATATCCCTGAAGTACATAGCCTCTAAAGATTTTTTCCTCATAACATTTTAAATGCATTATTTCTCAGGTGTTTCATCTCAAGTAAAAACGTTTCATAATGTTTTGTTCTTCCAAACCCATTTCAGTTATAGTCAAAGCTGACTTGGATACAACTCACCATATTTCTGAACTTCAAAGGATTTGTTGTATGTGTGCCCCTGCATTTCAGCAAAGATGAGCCATTCACCAAACACTGGCTGATCAGACAAAGGAAAACTCATATTTACAATACCTGAAAAAGGAAACAACATACTGCGAACTCTGTGTCACTCGTCAGTCCTTGTCAAAGCTTATTGAACACAACTCAGTATAAGCAAAGGCAAGTAACAATACACCGAGAAAAAAATAACCCAAAACTTACCACAACAAAATGGTTTCAAATTGCTCCACTCTATCATACGAGACCCCCGAGGATCCTGCATAGCGGTTTAGGAATGAGAAACATCACAGTGAAAATTAATATCACTAATACATTTAACTCAGTTTGCAACAAAGAACTTCATAATATATACACTTCACTGACAGCTCAAATGTAGCTAAGATCTGTTGAAAATTTTCTGAAGATACTTTACCGGGGGGTATTTGCTTTCTAAAATTCAGTACTTATTTAAGGACACTGCTTCTATAGCCAATGCACACAAGTAAGCACTGCCAAGTGGCAGATCTTCCACCTATCTTAAGACACCTATTTTGGAAGGGATGAACTGGCCTCTGAAGACGCTTGCTTTCTGTTCATAGAGGGAGCTGTACAACTAGCAAGACAATTTTTAGATGACAGTCTCAGATGAAATTAATCCCGCTGGTTTTGTCAGCATTAAATCTGTGACAGAATGCAAACAAGAGAAGAGGGTGAATTCTTCTGCTTGCTGACAGCTAAAGAAAACACATGGTTTAAAAAAAAAAAAAAAGACTAGACACAGAAGGAACCTCTCATTCACCTCATAAGGAAGAAGACAGGAGCACCCTTTCCTTGCCATGAATTTCTATTGTCCACTATCATAATGTTTGGGGTGCAGAGATGAGATTGGCCCTGCTATATCAGCCCAGCCAGATGAAGGATAGGAGTGTGTCTGCATTAAAAAGAAGGGAGAAATTGAGTGGGACTGTTATATTTGTAAACCCCAGTGAAACTAGCCAATTCTTCTCAGGCAGAAAAATGGGAATGGATTTCTGAAACTGAAGTAGAAAACAAGTATATTTGTTCGTGATAACAAAAAAGCAAGACACAAAGATCAGTTAAAGACACAGGGATAGAGATAATTGCATAGGTTACAGTTGGGAATGGCCATAATGGACTTGAAAAGGTACAGACGTGTGACTTGTTCCTCTTAAAGCTACAAGAATCTTGTGCCTCTACAGGATACATGCTAGATGATTGGCAGACAGATACTCACCACCACATAAGCTTCAATCTGAAAGAATAAAAAAAGAATAAAAGGCTTTATGAAACAAAGCTACTTTTCTGCTTCTTGTAATGAACTGATGAGTTGACATAAGCAAGATATGATGCATAAAGTGACAGAGTTTAAACATCTCTTCTTTGGTAAGGGTAGCCTGAGAAACATACATTTCATTCACACATCTAACTGGAAGAGTAATACTTTGTATTTCTGTGCATTACCTAAAGAGAGTGCAAGTCTCCAAAAAAATTCTTCTAACTGCTTTGGCATAGTTACATTGCATTTGCTAGCACTAAAAAAGTGTGTATTCTCCTTCAACAGTAATGTGACCAAAGGAAAAAAACCTAAGTTGTAAATAACAACAAGCAATCATAAGATATGCCTAAATAGATTAAGAAATTCAATTCTATTTCTGCGTTACAATAAAATACAGGTGGACAACTTTTCCATTATATTTTGCAGTGTGAAAGAAAACAGTTTTCTTTACCCTGTCATTGACTGGTCTCAAGTCAGAAGTCACCATAAAGAGGTTTATCAACACTAAAAAAGCAAAAGAGGAAATTAATTAGTCTTCACAGCTGGCATTGAACAAAATTATTTCATCCTAGAATCTACCCTCGAAAAAAAGTTTGCCTTGAAAGCAGCCCTAGCATCTGGCAAGTTCTCCAAGGTCACTTTACCTTTCTGCTTGGGTTTATAGACAGGTTTATCAGTCTGGATGAACACTGATGATCCTTTGCTATCAATGGTTACTGTGGTATAGTTGTGAAAAATGTACCCTTCCTCTGCTAGATGCCGGTTGCCCCAGACTTTTAGATGTGCTTGTCCACGAAGTCCTGAAGGCACCTAGAAAACAGATCATGAGGTGAGGAAGATACAGAAAAGCCTTTGAGCTTTCTGGGGAATAGAATTGACGCTGAAGTGAGCAAAGAGCAGCCACCTGCTGCATTTCAATGTAACTATGTGTTAGTAATAAAAAGAAAATGAAGAACATACTAGATCTTATACAATGTAAAAACTTCAAAGGAGGCAAAGTCATGCTAAAAAACATGCCAGGAAATTCTCTTCTACCCTTTCTTTATCACTCAAGCAAAGCGATATTCGATCTACGTGTGCAGCTCACACTAACAAAGGTGTGTTACATAGAGAAATCAACCATGCTATGAAAGACATGGCTCTACCGATAGAAGAAATTATGTTAGATTAAAAATTACAAAATAAAAAAAATAATAATACAGAAATATTATGATAATAGGCCATAATTTGAGTGTGAAAAAAATAAATAAAACTGAAATCACCAATGACACTGCAGATTTTATTCAACAGTGAGTTACAGTTTTTGGATAAAGAAAGCTATAGCATTTGGTACAACTGTTGATGTTTCCTATTACACAGGTCCATACTATAACTTCTTGAAATGAAGAGAATAGATACTTATGTATTTATATATTAGCCCAGTAAAGGGCGTGGGGGAGGGGGGAAGTATCAAACCCTTTTCTAGAACCTAATTCCTAGACACAGTTTAACTACTGGCAGGACAGAGCAGTATCAACATCAGCTGTATAGTAATTACAGAAAAGGCAAAGAAAACTCTAGGGTATGCCACCAAGGCAGTGGAGATCCAATGAGCCATCACCAAGCTAGTTAGATGTCTGTAAACCAAAGGCTTTAATTTACTTATGATAATGTGGATGATGCAGTAGGTGCAGTGAAGGCATCTATGCGGCGCTACAGTAATATAATAGAAATGTTCCCAAATATCTGGATCCACTGCAAAGAAAGCGGATCATTTTTCTTACAGCCCTGCATAGAAAAGACTCATTCAGATATTACCAGCTTCAGTCAAGAGCTAGCGATGCAATACGAAGAGGCTTTTTCCCAGGGTCATATGCTACAGTGATTAATCTAGCACACTATCCAGAGCCTACAGCTCTGCACAGTACTAGCTACTGCTATTCCAGAAGCACGTCACAATTTCATATTTATATGATTTGTTCCACCTGCCCCCTTTACCTCCTATCAGAGGTGACACCTCCAAAGCAAGTCCTGACTAAGTGAAGAGATTCAACACTTTTAAGACTTGTTCTTCAGTCCAGCTCCATTTTGCTTATGTTTGAAGTAATAATCTTCCACAGCAAATCACCAAACATAATACATTCCCATATGGTAGAGTAAGACACCTCTTACAGCTCCAAATGTTTCAATGGTCCTTAACGAACAACCGAAAACTCATATTGCTTTGCATTTACACCCCACACTCCACTAGGAAGAGGGGTGGAGACAAAGGTCCTACACTAGCATGGAAACGTAGCCAAATTATCTCACGGAAACCATGAAAAGGGCTTCATTTTTTTCTGTACGGTATCACTTAGTCCTACATACAGCATAAACTAAATTACTTCTTTCAATGAACAGTGAACTCTGAACTGGTAGCATTTAGCTCACTCCTTGGCACGAGGAAGGATAACTGATGCAAGGTGCAAAGCAGGGGAGATCTTTCACAGGATGTCTTTCTACTGTAAGAATGGCCACCTTTCACTGCACCCCAGATCCCCAGTACCCTAGTCATTCAAATAAAGCCAGACATTGCTTTAAAAAGCATGATTTACTAAGGTAAGCATATATAATTTCTTTTTAATGGCTACTGGAACCCTCTGCCAGAATTGCATTTAAATTCATCATCATTTCAGTCCACTACAAATCCTCTTTGGAAATAAAAAGTTGGGTTTGTTCCCTCCAGCTCTTTACTATGGGTAAGCTTCATTTTATGGACTATTAAGCTTTGTTCTTTTCACTTTCCACTCTTGCTCTTGTGAAGGTTGCTTCCTCCTTAGTGTGTGCACCAGAATGCAACCTGTATTTATGCCTCAGCTGCTCAGAGAGCAACGCCTGATGTGGTTGAAGGGAAGTCCTGCATATTTTCACCAAAAACATCTTAAAATAATTGACACTCACCTTCAGTTTAATTGTTCCTTTATCTAAAATAAGAAAAAGAGAGAGAGAGAGAGAGAAAGAGTTATTCTTCTCAAGCTAAGGTAGTAACGTTTTAGCCATTTGCAGTTGACCCCACGTCATACAGCTGCTAACTGCAATACCCCTTCATTATGATTTCACCTCAAGTAATTTTCCTTCACTGTGTAAAACAATCTGCAGAGTGAGCAAGTTGGACTTAGTAAATAAACTTGGTCTACACTTACAATTTTTTCCCAAGGTAAACTGCAAAGTGCTCTATGGTTAGAGGGTACCATCAAGGCTGAGGTTTCAGCACAGGGCATCCTATGCTTACAGAAATATTTTGCTGTAAAAAGGACCTGGCCTCTTTTGGGACTTGAATAATTCTCAAAACAAACACTCATAGAATCTATTTTGATTGCTGGATACAGCCATACCTAAGATTTCTCTTTAGCATATGTTGTCCACATGTGTAAGCATCACTCCCTTTGAATTACTTAGTAATTGTCAGCCAATTTCAAAGACAAGGGAAGGATAAAACCAGAGACGATCTGTTCCAAGAAAGCAAATGGCTTCTATATAACTTCCAGTTTTTACACACAGAAAGGTTAAAACATGATGGCTAAAGAGCCTGATTGCCTGAGCCTTGTCTACATTACAGCTTACACCACTACCAGCAGTGGTAGCACAGCGCTACTGGACTTCATTTCCAGTAATGTAAATTCATTCAGTATTAAGTTGGACGTTATCAAAACACTTTTTACACGCAGGACAGAGAGGTGTCTCTCTTGGATTTTAAAGACTTACCCAACTGCACAAGTATTACCACCTCTTTCAGTAATACTCAGTCCCAAAGATGGGGAGATTGCATCTCCAGCACTTATTTTAAAATAAGGGTAGAACATGATGTTGTTGCTGTAGATTTTAGGTTTTTTTCTTTAAATTCAACTTTTCTTATTCCTTATACAGCTCCCCAGTGTCAACCGTTCAAGTTTTGAAAGGAAAGATATTCACCATAAAACCCGTGAATATCAATTATCCAGGGTCTCTGTATGTCTTGTTGTTCCAAAATTATCGGCCTTGGATACATATATCAAAACCACATTAGCACAATCAACTGAGAACATCTAGCGGTAGACAATGAATTAAATATTAGTTTGGATCCAGTTCCATTATCACCTAAAGCTATTCTCTAGGAGATGCTGATGCGCTCCCACAGCACCTCAACCTATAAACTAATTCTCAAGTTGAGAATAACAGGAACTCACCCAGAACTGTTCCATGGCCTCGTGACACAGTTTCTCCTTTAACTACTAACTGAATCTGGACTGTTGTCTCCTTGACAGAGTTAAAGATGGTTACGCTTATAGCTTCTTCAACACCAGATCGGAAAACAGAAGGTGCCGCAATCAAATAGCCCCTGAGGAGCAAAATTGGAAGTGGATGGTCAAGAAGAACAGCAACAAGGGCGTGATCTTTATTTGCAAGCCACTTTTACATATAACAAAAAGAACAGACTACTTTGTAACATAGGTTGCCAGAATTTGCCCCATAGGGTCCACGTTTGTGACTACCAGCAGTGTAGGCCTATATGCATAAAATAAACACAGAATACACATAGAAATTAACAGAGTGGCTTACAAATCCTTAGTATTTACATGAAGCCACTAATATTGATGTTTATTACATATATTATATATAAATTTATTTATACATTATATAAATACAAACTAAATATACAACTAGCTCATTATAAAAAGGCTGAAGTTCATGAAAGAATAAGGAGGTACCTGAACCTCCAGTAGAGTTTTGTAGATAATGCTTTGTTTTGAAACATTTTAGATACTTCTAACATTTTTGCTTCAGTTGTTTTCATGGCTCCATTTTCAGAGTTCAACTTGGTACACAAAAAAAAAGAAGTGACTCTCAGTGCTGATACTCAGCACTTTATAAACGTCAGACTCACATACATGTAACATGCCTGAACTGCTCATTTACATAGAAACAGGCCAGAAATGGCAGTTACAAGATTGGGCTCAAATTCTCCATTCTGCCACCACTTTTTTTGTTCAAACAATTATACCCTCCAAGTTTTAAAACTCCACCAAAAAGGAGTTATTTTAGCAGGCACACACACGGTTTTAAAGCCACCCTAGACGACCTCCCGTATATGCTACAGTTCTTGTGTTTCTGAATGGAATCTGTACTATTCCTCTGTGCTGAATGGCACCATGCCATGAACTTGTCAACGAAAAGCATTACAGACTCTGAGCTCTTTGATGCGTTGGGCTGTAAGCAACACATTTATATTCTCTTCATGACACACCTTTCTGGGTTTTTTTCTACCCAAAAGGATTTTTTTAAAACAAGGCAATTCCTCGTATGACTCTTTAAGCCCAATTTCTCAGTCCATGCCTTTCCACAGTTCCAAGAGCCATGCTGCTTTAGTTCATGATTAATTATCACTTTGGGATGAGGATGATGGTGTTTTACAGCCCCCAAGTCATCTTTTATCAAATTCCAGCCCCGTGTTTCTCTCTCAGCAGGCCTCATTGCCATGGAGATCCCATTACCCCCAAAGGAAGTTCAGATCTCTGTGGCATTTGAGTTAAATTGCATGGGGTACTTGCAGATTCAAAACCTCATGGTTGCCAGGTTTGCAAATTCATCAGAACAATAATAAATAACAATAAAAAGTTACTACTTAGCCTGCACATTTTTGGTAAGACAGACATAGCTGATCTCATTGCAGAGGGAGAAAGCATACCATCTGCATCCAGTATTAAATGATTAGATTCAAACTGTCACATAAGCACCGCACTACAGTACCATATGTGAAGCACATGTAGTCACATTGTTCTAAATTGCTGCAACTCCTTCTGAGGTATCAGTCCCTTGATACAACTATTTAAGTCACTTAATAGGTGGCATTTTAATATTAAATATTTAACTTGGCAATTAAACAGTTAACGTGACAGTGACTGGACAGATCCTTTAAGCACATTTGACTAACAGCTCTGTCAGGTTACACCAAAACTTGGCAGGACCTAAAGTATTTTCTAGTAAGCAAGTGAAAATAAGTTCTCCGTGGCACTCAGTTAATGCAGCTAATTCACGATGTTGACGAGCTATAACAAGCTAGGGATAAAGAACAAAGCAAACCTTAATCAAAGTGAACCTAAACACACTGGAACGAGCTGTGGATTCAATTTCGAAAAGCCAGAGAACTTTCCCCGCAGTGAAATGTTTCTCCCCAGATGATATTCCCCACAAGAACGTTTCACATGCTCTTCGGGAGCGACCCACATTACCTTCAACCGTCCCAAGCACAACAGCAGCCCCTTCGCAACACCCCGGATTCCTTAAATAATTGTTTGCAGATAAAAGCTTTGCAGCCGCTCGCTGGAGGAGCAAAAGGCAGGTATTTCTAAAGAGGCTTTCTTCTTCTATTCCCCCCCCGCCCCCCTTTCCCTGCGCTATGCACTCTCGCACCGGCGAGTACAAACGTGCTGCTCGGCTCGGGAACCGCCGCAGCTCGCCTCCCCGACCCCAGCCGCTCCAGGGGACTCCTCGCAGGCTTTGTTAAGTGGCTGCTGCAGCCACCCCCGGAGCCCCTCGCGGAGCAGAGGGGTTCGTGTGTGTGTCCCCCGCCGCCCTTTACGGGGAGGCTGCCGGCGGGGGTCCCTGCGCCACCTCCTCCTCCCGGTACTTACTGCCTCTCCCGGGGCTGGGCTGCGCTCAGGCTGCAGAGGGTCAGGAGGACCCCCCAAGCGCAGCCGCGCTCCTTGCGGGGCATGGTGCTCCGGAGCCCCAGGCCACGGCGCTCTCCGCGGGCAGCAGGAGCCTTTTGTTCCCGGCGAGCGCAGCCCCGGCTCCCCCGCCGCCCCGCTCCCGGGCTCGGCTCCCCGGTGCCTCTGGCCGCCGCCCCCGCCGCCTCCCCGCCCCCCGGCCGCCCCCCCCCCGCCCC
>VYXH01002935.1:376591-420954 GCA_013397275.1 Burhinus bistriatus | reverse complement strand
CTAGAAAAGCTAGAAGACTCTTCTATTTTCCCTGACAGTAACCTCACTGTTTGGAATGGAGGACAGCTGTAGGCAACAGCAGGAAAAGCATACTTAACAAATACACAAACGCTGTATGGTTTTGACATTGTGTTAAAGGTTTTTACCCAAGAGTAATTGCCCTAATCATCTTTATGTAGTTCACATAGTTACTTTCTGAGGCATTCATCCTATAAACCTACAATTAGAGCACTTAGGCTCTTGCACAGGTGGAATTTAGCGATGATACAATAAGGATAACAATGAAGCTAATTTTGTGTTCAAAGGGTATTTTAAAGTAACTAAATTTCATAGCAACACATAGAATTAGATCTGTTATTGTAGGAGGAAGGTTATGAGGGTAGTGCCAGATTATAGTACACTGAATTCAATAACTTTAGGTTTCAGGTCATTTTTGGTTAATGAAAAACACAAATCTTGAGCTCACCTGTAGCTTTTCTTAACAACTCTCTGCTCTTTATGATACATAATCCATCAAAACCCACCCACAGATACGCCCTTTTGAAATTTCTGCGTGGAAACGTCAAAACTTAAATACTTTAGCATAAACAGCCTCACACAAAATTCTGCCTTTTGATCTATGTGAATGTCATCGTGAATGTTTCTCGGATTTGGTATTTGGGCTTTACCACTGGAGACTATTAAGAAGGTGTGGCTTTGTTGAAGAACAGTGACAACTTCATTGCTGCCTCTCAAATGAGAATTGTGAAGAGTCTGTGTGTACTGTTAAGATCGTTGAGATTACTTACACTGTGCCTTGTGCTGGTTCTTAAATACCAGGCCATCTTCTTAATACAAACCACGAAGCTGGGGATTAGTTTACCTACTTTTTTTTTTTTCTGTTTATGCACTACAGGGATGATAACCTTTTCAGATACTTAGTCAAGAAGCAATGTATATCTGCTTAATACTTACTGCACGGCTCTGTCTTCAGCATCATAAAACGCATACGCAACTTGTTTTTTGTTGCAGGCTTGTCCAGACAGGTTTGCTGGGGAAATCTAAGGCAAGTCAGTTGAATGGGTTAGCTTAAGAGCTCGGAGTCATTCTGTCCCTGGAATGGAAAAATACATGGAGATTTGCAGTTACCCATATCAAAAGCATTCATTCAGTTGTTTCACCAGGAGTGCAATGCCCCCTAGGAAACAAGCCCTTAAAAAGTGCTTTGAAACCTCCGAGTGTCAGGAAGCATTTGAAATAGAAATGAGCCGCTGTCTGACACATTTTCCAGGGGTTGTACTGATAAAGGAAAGAGCTCTGCTCTAAACTTAGTCTCCTGACTGAAGGTGTACACTTCTGCAGTATCTGGGTATTGTTTGCTGAAGCTGTGAACTCTTACCTGGCTGTTTTGTGATGCTGTTGGTCTGGCATGTATGCTATGAGAACTTTCATTAGCTGTAGGGCATCTTAATATAGGCTTTTTGAAGTGCCTTGGTTGTGCGAACACCTTGAATGATTACCTGAAGCCCATTGGCTTTTAGTTTTTGGAAGTACTCTGTGACAAACTACGTGGAAAGCTACATGGAAGAATTGTGATGTTGCAACAAAGCATCATGGAAAAGATGGGAGAAGGTGATAGAGAGCATTATTAGCCCCAGAAATCTGGAAGATAAGCAACAATGTTCTCTTTTTCCTTAGCATGTTTTAAAGAACTGGAATAGAAGTTGGTATGTGATTCAAGGAGGAAGCAAGTGTGTTTGATTACTATAAAATTAGCTTATCTTTCTGTGTAAAAAATAAGGTAAACCAGTTAAACTTGCAATACAACAAGAGGCACTACACTAACAGTGTAAGAGACTAAATACCTAGCTAAATCAATCTGGGAGAAAAAGTAAGGAAAAAAAATCCCATATACTCTTTTGCATCTGGACTTGAAGCAAACATATGGTGAGGTGGTTTTTAAAATGGCAGAGGGTTCATATGTTTCTGTCATACCAGTGATGGCCACTCAACATCTTTTACAAATAGCTGTTGCCTGCCTTTTAGTTAATTGAATAAGTTTTCTTGTAGTGAGCGGTAATAGTTGTTGAAGGTAGGCTGCCTGCTTTAGCATGTTGTGTGTATGTTAGCATGTGCAGAACGGGTGTTCTAGGGTCAAGCTTGTACAAAGATTACATGAGAGTACACACGCTGGTAACACTCGGAAATCCCAGGTGGCTAAGAGAACTGTGCTCATGTGGGTCACATAGTGGATTTGAGAGTTCATGGTTGGAGAAGTGGTGTTGGTACATGAGCGTGAGGTCCATCTTTCTAAGGTTGGTAAATACATCAGTGAAGCTCAGTATTCTTTGGATGTTCCCTCTGTTCTTTTCTGCTGTGTGAAAATTGTTTTCTAAAGGAAACAAGCTATTGCACACTTAAAGTTTCTCCTGAAAATTAGCCTTCCAAAAGACAGTTCTCCAATGTTATATAATTAACCACTTTTGGAAACAAGGAAAGACAGATTTTTTGAATGTATAATTTACACTGATGTCACAGAATGCATAATTCAGGAGGTAAGGGATGGGGTTGGTTGTTCTTGATTGATTGTAATTGCAACCAGATATTTTTTTTAAAAAAAAAAAAAAGAAAAAAAAGGCAAAGACAAAATCTAAAGGTAATTGTAACATGGAAAAAAAATAAACCGTGGCACAAATACAAAATTCATGACTTACCAGTGTAAAGTGACCAAATGTTAGTATTTTGTTACAATATCTAGTGATGACACCAATCAGCCTTTCACCTTCTCTTTTACTTCACGTTGATCCACTCTTCCTGATGCTGTTGTATTTTCAGCCCCCCTGAACAGCTTCAAATAGCAGTTATTTGAGGATGGGGGAAGATGCACATGCTGGAGCTGTCAGATCTGACGCACACCAACTCCACAGAAAATGGGAGATTCATGGTTTGCTGTGGATCTTGTTGCAAGCTGTGGAAGATGTGTAATTAGAGGACAGTGGGTTGACTGCCACAACGTGCTTGAGCCTCTTGTCTTAAACTGGTCTTGTGGCAGGGAGTCCTTTAAAACTACTGTAATAGAGATGAGAAACGGGTCTGTTGAGATACAGAGGGAAAGTTTGATCTGTCTTACTCATAGTTGAGAAGTTGTTTAGTGGCAGATTTGATGGTGGTTACATGGGGTATACAGTGGCTTATAACAAAAGAGAAGTACAGGACAAGAATAAACATTTGTACTTGGACTGTTGTGCTGAGTATATTTAGAGCAGACTGACAAAGGGCCCATTAGAATGACTAATAAATCTATGGCAGAGTGGAAATCCCAGGGAAAGTACCAGGGGATGGGTAAAAGCCATCGGACTTTCTCAGTGATAGTAGCCTTCTGTGAGGCGCAGATTTTTATTTTTTTTTTTTTTTTTTTCCTTCAGAGGAGGGAACTGGATGGTGGACACAAAAGTGGCAGAGTCATCTCACTGACCTCTTGGTATGAATCAGACAGGGCTGACAGATCTGGGAGGAGAGTTGATGACATTTCTGCCGACAAACTTCTGTTTTCAGTGACCTGGGGAAAAATAAGAATGATTCTGGAGTTTCCTTCTTTCAGAGCCCTTCCTGAAGCATTTTCTTCAAAAGACCTATCTGAACGATGATAAGGGTAAATAAACTTGCGCCAGTGCTTACAAGGAAAAGTTTTATTTTGTGGTGTATAGGGACAACACAGGAGCTATGGAGTGAGGGCACATTTTAGTATTCATCTCATGATATTGTCAAATGGACAAATTGGTTATGTGATGATTTAGAGGAGGCCATGAAAATAGCCTTACCAGATGGAGAAGTGTTGCAATTTGGGGACTGGAAATTCAAACATTGAAGCAAAGATGCCTGAAATTAGAGATTTGCTGTTAGGCAGAAGAGCTTGTGAATTAGAGAAAAAGCTGTTGATCATCTCTGGATCTGAATCTTGTCCTCTTATAAGGCTGTAGTGTTGAGAGTAGATTGCTTGCTTTCTCTTAATGAAGGCTAGCAGCTGTTTGCAATGCTGAATTAAGCCCTTGGAGACATGCATTAGCAAGAAGTAGTACTCAAAAATACATGATAAATGAATGTTGTGTGGCTGCTTATTCAGTGCATATGCCTATGTGATGGCAATGCACGAAGAAGGATTTACAATAATATATTTCACTTCAAAGGAAAACAGCCATAATAGCCAGCTGGGAAATACAGTAAGTGATCCTGATCACCCTCTCCCGTTTTTTATTGAGGTTGAAGTCTGCTGTGTGGCAAGCAAGCAGTTAAAAGTAAAACTATAAATAATTATGTTATTCAGTGTATAATTTATCTTTGTATTTGTTTATTGCCTTGGGTACTTGATTAGACAGCTCTAACATACAATTAATCAGTAACCTTCAGTGTTAACTTCTCAGCACTGTTTAATTAATCGGTTGTGTTGCAGAGGCTCTGCTGGCTAGGAAAGCCAGGAACTGTGCCATGTAAACACTTTTGTTAATGTCAAGTGAAGGTTGAGATACGCTTTATTTTTTTTCTTTATTAGCTTAATTGAACTAATCAGCCTTTCAGGGTCTAGGTGCAAGTTCTAGAGGCAGTTCTAAACAAAAGACAAAAAACATGGAAACAACATGTTATATAAATGCTGGAAAGGTTTTGTACCTTAACCATTATCATAAGTCTTTTCAAGTGTACTGATCATCACATGTTTATTAAGCACCAATACAAGGTAAAGACCAAAGTGAAATTAGTTGTTATGATAGCTATTTCATTAACACTGACAATGTGTGATTGATTTTTACCTTTTCTAGACATGGAAAAGCTACCTGCTGATCTAGTAAGCATGGGGGATTTTCATCTTCGCACTGCAGGTACTCACTGTAAACACAGGTACTGATGCATTTTGGGGTATCAGATCTTTGTATATGTCCTGTGTGAAAGAGATTTTTGAAGTTCTTCCATAAGTGTCTAGGAGAAAGTGAAGAGGCGGGTTCTGGTTCTGGGATTTTACAAAGAAGCCATCTGTCAAAGTTAAGCCTTGCACACCTGAAACATTATTCAGGCCCTTGAAAAATACCATGACTGTAACAAGTACTGGTTTCAAAAGTGACAAGTCTTGATTACTTCGTAACAGTTATGTGAATGTGGAAGGAAAAATCACACATTTCGATCTTAATACTTTGAATTTAGTTAAATTTATGAAGATTGTGTGAACGAAGTACGAGTGCAAGTGCTATGTGTATGTGTTTATGTTTCTGTGGAAGCACCAAAAGAAAGAGCATGGTGAGGACTGTAAGAATGGCGTATCTTGATAACAACAGGCACAGTTTGAGGATACTGCTCCCAGGACACCATTTCCAGTAGTAAAATTGAAGAACACGTGGTTTAAATTGGGACCAGAAGGCTTGCAGTCTGCTAAGACCACAACATAAATGACAAAACAGTGTCTTCTGCTGTCAACAGGACAATGACAACGAGGTTGCAGCATATAACCTATGTGACTTTTCTCTCCTGTTAGCTCATGAGAGAAAACCAAACATATTTCAAACAAATAAGGAGAAATGACCAGTCAACAACAACCTGTCCTAAGACTTAAGGAGGCTGAAGTAAGCAGCACTTTGAAGCAAAGGACAGTGCCGTAACAAGTATTGACCCCAACTATTTACATGAGAAGGATTTGATAGCCAGCATCCTGTATTACCAGTGTTGCACACAAGAGATCCTAGCCAGGCCGCTTGGGCATGTGTGGCTTGGTACTTCCAAGTCTGTGATTACAAGAGTGAGTGAATGAAATCTGTGAGAGAATGAAGCAGGTGAAGTCAACTTAGAGATGTGATAAATAAATATCACTTCCCCTTTCCATATGTTCTTCCATAGAGTTCTCTTTCCAAAATACTTGTCAAGGGCGGTCTTTCCTGGAAGGTATGACTTGGGACATGCTGCTGTACATTTTGATCATGTTGGTTAGAATGTTAACATGTATTCCTGTGTTAGCATGTTCATCTGCAGGCACAAGAAATAATGAAGTCTCTTTTCAAACAGCTTTGTATTGTCTATCCCACACCTCCCCTCTACCTGCTCAAACTGCTGAAACCCTGAGGTCTTCTCCAGGATAACCCTGACCCACTTCCAGAGAGAATCTGCCAGACGTGACTTAGTTTCTCCAAAGGGGAACAAATTAAAATGGATATGGGCTTAATATAGTCCTCTTCCCTGTTAAATAGGAAAACTGTAATTACTTAAGATCCTTGAGACTGGTAGCTGTGTTAACTTGGAGATATTTTCAGGCCAATGTAATTAGGCTTAGCTGATGGACGGACAGGTACACAGCTCCGTATGAATACATAAGCTTTGTGTCCATGGGACACCAGGCTCCATATTCGACAGTGTTTATTGTAGGTGAGCAAAACCTGTTGTGGTTTTCATCCAGTGGAATGATAGGTGGGGATTCTTCACAGAAAGAGAATGAGAAATAAGTGGCAGTACTGACAAAAATGCCAGACTGAAATGAAACAGTTAAATGGTGGTATTGCAAAATCAATGCAGCTCCCTCACAGAGTAATATAGAGGGGTTATCTGTCTTCTTCCTCACAGGCAGTCATCTACATCAGATACAACTGAATATGTTAAATGGAAGCCTGATCTGAAAAAAGTATCAAGGATGGCACAGCTATAAAAGACCAATGTTACTCCTTCAACCTGACAGGTTGGGCTGGAGTAGAAAGCTTGCTCTCTGTCGCACAAAAAACAATGCTGTCTGGGGAGGGGTGGGGAACACTTTTACTAATAGTAAGCTAGTTACAGAATGCTTTAACTGTGAAGGAAATATTCTCCTTTACCCTTCCTCGTTCAAAAGTGTGCTATTTAATAAAAAGAAGAATTTGGCACTTTTTGTGTTTGTTCTTTTGGGTTTAACATGACCTACAAAACTACCAGATATTCAAATGTAGGTTTCCCTCTGCCAATATTTAACTTGTGTACTCAAGTTTGTATTTTTCTAATACTCACTGAGATGCTGCGAAGTAGGCATTTTTATTTGTTGCACGCATCTGGTTGCTTTAGATAAACTAAGTAAAATGAGGTGAAGTACTGATGATAGTATTTTTCAGCTTAGTCTTTATTTCCATGTACATTATTTTTCTAATACGTGGACTAATCTGAAGACATCGAAAGGCTCGTTATTGCTGTAAGTCTGGATACAGTGACCACTGCTATCATGTGCAGCTCTGTATCTAAATTGTTATGGCCCCAAGTATATGACTGAGCAAAGCAACTAAAACAAATCACTCAAATACTAAGAGACTTTAAAGTCTAGAGGCAGCTTAAATGCATTTTTCACAAATCCATCACTTACACAAGATTTAATACCTTAGAATTGTTGAAGTAGACTTAAAATGTTGTGGTTTTGTTTTGGTTTTTTTTTAACATGGATGCTAATGGACCAGCTCGAGGTAGCATTTTGATGATCTGTGGCTCATGAACAAGGAGAAACTGGTTGGTGATGTAATCAATGACTGTAGCAACCATGAAATGATGGAGCTCAAGATCGTGAGGGGATCTCAAGTAACCTGGCAAGTCCTTAAGGCTGACATCCCCCCTTCCTCCAAGCATAAAAATGTTTCTGCCTGTTGTTCAGGGAAACAAATAGGTAGATCACAACTGAGCTTCAGTTTGAAAGGGCAATATTGAGGAGGTGGGAGCAGGGGCAGGGTATAAAGGAGGAATTTAGAAATGTTGCACAGGCACATAGTGATTGTGTTAGGAAAGCCAAGGCTCAGCTGGAGCTGAAAGTGGAAAGGGACATGAAGGGCAGCAAGGCAAGCTTTTGCCACTGCTTGAGCAGTAAAAGAAAAAACAAGGAAAATGTGGACCTGTTGCTGAACAGGACAGGTGATTCAGTGACAGTGGACACAAATAAGAAGTCCTCAGAGCTGCCTTTTCCCTCGGTTTTCACCAGGGTCTCTCAGAGGTCACAAGCCAGCAGTGTGCCCTTGAAACACAGGGCAAACAGTGTCCTGGGCTGCATTAACAGGAGAATAGCAACAGGTCAAGTGAAGTGGTTATTCCCATTACTTGGTACTCACTAGACTGCATCTGAAATAGTACATCTGATTTTGGGCCTGCCAATACAAGACAGACATGGATAAACTGGAGCAATTGTGGTGGGGGCCCTGCCGTATGGGGAAGGGCTGAGGGAGTGAGGCTTGTACACCCTGGAGGAGAGGTGGCTTTAGGGGCACCTGACAGCAGCCTCCTCCCTATGAAGAGGTTACAGAAAAGACAGCTAGGCTCAGTACTGAGGTTCAGAGGGGGAGAATAAAAAATAATGGCCTTAAATTGAAAGGGGACAGCAAAGAAAACAAATACTTTCAGTGGGAAGGTAAGGAAGTTTCACTGGGAAGGAACAGGTTGCCCAGAGAGGTTGTGCAGGCTCCATCCTTGGAGGTTTTAAAGATCTGCCTGAGTAAAGCCTTGAGCAGTCTGATGTGATCTCATGGCTGGCCCTGCTTTGAGCAGGGAGCTGGACTGGAGACCTCCCGGGATTCTGTCCAACCTGAATTACTCTGTGATGATTCTGTGAAATAGGTTAATCTCTGGATTATTGTCCTTCCTTTGCTTCCCTTCTTCATTTGTAGTCTTGATATTGGATATATGTGAAGATTACATGAAATGTATTGTAAGGAGAAAAAGATCTTTTGAAACTCTGGTTTGAGGGGGGGGTGGGGTGTTTTCTAGTAGTACATTGTGTTTGAAATCAAGGTAATGCTGGTGCAACGTGATATGCTTGGAGTTAGTAGTCTGAATTGTGACTTTTTGTTCCTAATGGCACCCTGTTAGCAATATACAATCCCAGCACAATTCAGTGATTTCCTTACGTATTTGGGAAATGTATGGTGTTCCCCTCTGTCTTTTCTCTGCTCCTGTAACTTTAGTACAGAGGCCTGTGTCACGGCATACACTTGATGTTGACACAAAATAGCAGGAATCTAATGCCGCGTACTTGGTAGGCTGTGTATCGTAAGTATTAGATAGCAGACACACTGGTGCCAAACTAACTAACAAAATCATTTATCAGATCACTTCAGGGGTTTTCCTGCATTTGCTGTACCACTCTTTGAAGAGTGATGTAATAGGCTCTGACTGACTTCATGTCAGCAGGGAATACACAATACCATGTCTGGCTTTTGAAATCAGACCTCCAAGGGTGCGCTCTATACAGAGAGCTGTAATGTGACTCTCGAATTCTCAAAATAGACAAGTCCACTTTCATAAAAAGGCAGTTTAGAATGAATGACAATGCTAGGCACTAGAACTTAATGTTCAGCAATTCCCACCCGCAGCCCCCCATGTTTATCAGGAACCATTTCTCAGCTGTGTGTTTTTCAGAAAAGGAATGACTTAGACCAGGTTACTTGAATCGTTTAAAGCAAACAAGGTGGTGAATTCATGCTTACTCTATATACTTACATACCATGTAAGACAGTTGTGTTTTGTCAGGAGAATGCTCTAAATCGTTGATCTTTTTTTCAGTGTGACCTCTATTTTACATATGAATGTATAATCATAAGGTTGTGGCTTCCTAGCCAGCCATGACTTCTTTTTACCTCCCTCCAACAACATTGTATGAAAACATCAATATAAGGAAAACCATATATACCTTTTGATGTATTTAGTCTGCAGGGGTCTTTAAAAGCCCTTACTTTCACTGACGAATAGATCATCTCAGTAGTTTCACTGAAATAAGCCATTACATTATCCTGACAGGTATCGTGTGCTTTGTCCTTCTGAGGGGTGGAGTGGGGGGAAGTACACTGAATTGCCTATTCCTTGGTGTCTTTTTCTCTGTGGATTCGTGACCAGAGACTTCTGTTCTTGGACTTTCCTTTTTTGGGCAAACATCAGTTAGAGGGTAGAGCTTGAAAGTCTCTGTGCTAGAAAGCTTGACAGGTCATACTTGCAAATTTTTCAGTTGTTTGATTCCCACTCCTGAAACTTTTGTTATTTCAGGATCTTCCTGAGAAGTTGTTGGCAATTGCAATAAGAAATATCATCACTAAAGGCAGTAGTACTCAATGTTCTCTAAATGGCCCAGTAATTTTTACCTTACTGTTCAGGGGCATTACTTTGAAGAAGTTGTGTATTTCGGTTGCTATATCCCACTTTCATCTGGACTCAACCTCAAAATAAGGTACCAAGTGTTGTACTTCATTGCTAAACATCTGCCAAAGCTGAATCACGAGGATTTTGAATAACTGGAGCAAGATTTTCCTGAGGGCTCAGCGGTGTAAGTTGGAAAAGTAATTTGGCACCGTAAATGGATTTATTGCCACATGGACTCCAGAGAGTCTTACACCAGCCTTGCTTTCAGAGATCTGTAGTTTATCATAAATACGTAAACCTGTGTTCTCAAATTCTTGGGTTTTAATCTAGGGGTTATGCGATCTGGACAGGTTACCTAAGTATTCTGGGTTGTCATTTTGTTTCTCCTGGTAGAAACGAAGTTTCACATACCGTGGGCTAACTGTTGTGCCTATTTAGAAAGCGATGAATGGCTTAGTCCCTTTGAAACAGTGTGAAGGACCTGATGACTCCTGGAACTAACGCAGTGAGGTCAGGTCCCATTACCTTAATCTTACGAATTTCAGTCTGTTAAGTAACATCATTAACACTTAGCTTTGATAATTACAGGCGTAAAGAGTCACCATTTGCATTCCTCTTCCAACTGCTTTGGAAATGGGAAGAGCTGGGGCTAGGCAGACTGCCAAGAGATGCTGCCTCCCTGCAGTGTGTAGCCTGGCACTTCCGAGGTCCGTCAGTCACACTTCCCTTTCCTGCTTGCTGGTCCCACTGATGTCAGGCTGGTGACCTGAGATGTTTGCAGAAGTGTTTGTACGTCTGTCAGGCTGGTGACCCTGTACATAACCACCCTGAACTGTGGTCTGATACGACCTTTAGCATTCCATGTTTGGCTGCAAGTCCATTACTCTGGTGGATATGACTCTCTAAGATCAAACCTCTGTTAAACAGTTGATTTTTCTCTCTTAGTTTTTTCAGCTTCTGTGCCTGAAAAATAGAAATGGTAATACTACTCTCTCCAGGTAGCTTATATAGATGTAGCAAAAATGCCTGTAAACTAGTTCATTCAAAAAATATTTGTTATTTAAAAATAAAATGGGATGAAATATATATCAAATACGTGGGGGTCCTTACGTGTGCAATTTTTATATTGACTTCAGCATTTTTCCAGTACACTGGTACACATTTTGCAATTAATTTCAAATGGAAAAGGGATGAAAAGGCATTTTTTTCCCTTTGTCAGCTAATTCCTTTTCCTCCAGCATTGTTGAAACCAGTGTAGCACGTGTCGTGTTGTCTGCTGGATTTATAAAGTAGGATGTAATTAATTAAGATGAATCTCTCCAGAGCTAGTTTCTAGATCAGGTTAAACCTCTGGCCTTCTCTGCTTTCAATGTGCGTATGTGCTTTTGGTGGGTGGAACAGAGACATCTACAGAAAATTCAGCAGCTTTCATTTTGTTCAGAACATCTAGTTTGTTGCTTGGGGAGGGCAAAGGGCAAGAGGAAGAGGGAATGTGGCCGGATGAGCTGTTTGGTTTCGCTTGCCTTTTCCATTCTAGTTTTGGAAACTTTATGGTGAGGGAGTAAGCCTGGGCTCATCTACAGAGAAGAGGTAGTGGGTAGATCAATATGATACAAAGAGCTGGAAAGGAAGACTGGGAACAAAGGACTCCTCACTGAAGCTCTTGATGCTTCCATAACCTAATGCTTTTCCTCTGTCTCCTCCCAGGTAGAGCTAGGAGGGTGTCTCCTGACCAGAAACAGAGCCAGGTTTAGTCATGCCTTTGAAATACACTAGCAGGAGACCGTTGGGGCTTTTGGACAGCTGTCTCTTGGGGAATTGATCACTCAGGTAGTCCCGCTGCATGAGAAAATTAATTCTGACCAGATCACATATTAGTGAGCCAGTAAGTATGCAGTGTTTTTTCTTAATTTGATTTTTGGCGTCTCTCAGGGAGCAACCAGTACACTTAAAAGTGCTCTAAAACATATTTTTTAAAATTGCCATATAAAGTTAAACTTCTTCTAGTCCACAGTTCTTATGATAAGGGAAGACAACCGTCTCCCAAGTCTCCACAGAGTACTGTCTCTTCTCTCCTCTGACTTCCTTAAGCATTTCCCATGGTACTGGAATTGAAGGGCAGGGGAGTAGCAGAGTTACCCTCTGGTCTGTTTGCTCTCATTTCATGTTCAAGAGCATGTGTCTTGATTTTGAAATAAAGTGTTTCATTTTAATGACCATAAAGAATTGACTACAAAACAGTTATCTACCCAATAAAAAATAAAAGCCCATGCAAACCCGCTGTATCCCAGTCCGTCAGCCTTTATGATTGTCTTTTGTCGTGCACTCAAGAGATTTGTCCAAGAGAGAAGAAAGAGCCAACTCCTCTCTGTGTGCCTAACCCTTCTGGGAGAAACTGCTCTTATACTGCGCCTCAGCTACCGAATTTGAAGTCTGAATGTGCCAGTGGAAGACAGCCAGGGTAAAGTCACACCCCGAAACCTTTACAGTCTGTTGTCACGTACCTTACAGAGACAGCTTTCATACTGCAGAAGGGATGTAAAATACAGTGGTTGTAACAAGGATTTGTTTGCTTTTGGCTTACACGCAGTTCTCACAAAATGACTGCAAAGGTATAGGGCAGACGGAAATAAAACTCTGGAGAGAGTACGTGTCCAGCGAACTTAATACAGTATGTTGATAGAATCTGCACCAACTCTGCTTTTTTCCACCCTTGATTCTTGGATGGTCATACAACTTAGGCTTAAATAATCTTATTCAATTGTTCTTTTGAATGTAGGAGGAAAATGCAGACATAGATCAAGGCATATAAAAAATTCATTTTCATCCCATCAGTATTGTTCTCTACCATAAGGTTAAACAGAGTTGACAACACATGGTACCACATAAGTTATCCTTGTTTGTATAGAGGGGAAAGACAATAATTTCTATGTGTTACTTTTGTGATCTCCCTGAAGAAAAAAGAATGGTAGCATTTATCCTTCCCTGTGAAGGGTCACATATTGGTTAATAAAGTTCATCAAGTTACTGATATCAGTGATGATAGTCAGTGCAGGTATGTGAGAAAATTAAATTCCTGTAAGCATTCCCCAAATCAGTAGGTATCAGCTAATTTCCCTGCTCAGTAGAGTGGAGAGATATCCATCCAAATATCTAATCTTGATATTCTGAAGAGGTAAAATAGCTGGNTCACGCCCCCCCCCCCCCCCCCAAAGGGCAAAGGATGCTGATTCAAGTAATACTGATTCACTAGCAAAACAAGTATGTACTCAGATGTTCTGTTAGCGCACAAGGATCTGCAAAAAAGGATCTGTTACAATGAGACATCAGTCTGAGAGAGATCAGAGCATTTAAATGTTGAAACTGGAAGTTTATTGTCTGTGTCTCAGCAAGTTCCCTCAGCTCTTCAACACTTTGGGAGATAGTATTCAGTCATAACCAGTTAGGGTGATCTTTTCTTGAAGAAATGCTAGGAAATCTTAAAAATCACGTGTATTGGAAAGAGAACTTAGATCATGAAGAAATTGCAAAGAGCCAACAGCTTTGTAAAAGATAAGGAGTAGCAGATTGCAGTGCTTAAGGGAGAGCGTGTGGATGACTATGTTGCTTGGGATGGTAGATAGAAACAGATAAGTATTAAACTATTTTGTTGAAATTACTAGTCTCACCAAAATGTTCCTAGATAAACTTTGAGAACAAGTGCAAAAAATTTGGGATTCTTCCTTTGAAACAGAAACTGTCTCAGTCCTTTCTGTGAGTTATAGACAGAAAGATGCTATCTTTTTTCCTGTTGGAGAGCAGTGAATAGGAGAAAGAACTTGTTTCGTTAATCCTATCTTTCTCACAGGAACAGACCTTCCTTTGAAAAATCAGCTTTTCACGAGTTCTTAATTGTTGCAGTTAAAACTGTAAACATTTTTTTTCTCATTTACTTTACAGCATTTATTTACTTATTGTAAGGTCAAGTCTGCAGTGTTACAAAAGTTCACTAGGAAATTTCTTTGGTATTTGCTAACAGCAAAATTGTGTTACTAATTCTAGGTATTATTAATTGAAGGTATTAAATTAATTTGAAGAAGTAACATTAACCATTGCACATTTTTTTTTGTCTTGGTGACTTATGGTAATAATGGTATCTTTCAACTGAGAAGGTTTCAAGGTTTTTAACTGAGATATCTAGAGAATCTTTATACCTAGATTGATAAATATGGATGTTTCAATGACATAAATTTTTATACATTGATGTCATTGTTACATCTTCTAAACACTTTGAATGTTTTAATACCGCAGACTAGATGAAATGCCTGTGTAGTGTTCTCTTCTGTATTCAATGGCTGTGAAATATTTGCTGGTCTTTGGGGAAAGAAATCCATCACTTACGTTATCTGTGAAAAGTAAGACTTTCAACACTGATCTATTACATGATTTTGCAAATGTGTATTTTTTTTTCTAGTTGTATAACTTTAAAGATATTGGTAGCACTTGCAGCAAGTTAATGTCAGCATTTTTACTAGAAACCTTTACTTTTTGTCTGCAAAAATTGTGAAACACTGAAACTGCATATTCAGCATTTCAGTATCCAAACAAGTGACTCTACAAAATCAGCATGAGTATTTGTACTGGTGTGATAGAAATGAGCATACTTTTTTACAAGCGTGTGAACTAAAATTTGATAAATATGTGAACAGTCTTTCAGGCTCCATAGTATTGTGTTGGTATTTTGTGTATGTGGACCTCCTTGGATGCCCAAAGTCACTTGATTGCACAGCTAAGGGAGATCTGCTGCACAAGTAGACCTGGAGCAGTGGCGAGACGTGGAGCGTGGCAATTTGCTGGGTAGCCCTGCTCTGTAGGGAGGGCTTTTGGTTGCTTTGAGTGAGTAAATGGTACCATCTGAGGCAGGGCCAGGAACAGTTACAAGCTTATGCACAGTATATTTGATTGTTAGCTTCTGTTGAGAACTTCTTTATAATGACTGTTGTCTGTTTGGGGTTTTTTTTGTTGCTTTTTTTATAAATAGTTGGAGTACAATAGTCACAGGAATTTATCTGGTCTCTTGGGGACGTGTACATCTGAGCCAGCTGTCTAAATGGTGTTTGTTCACTGTAAAGTGGACATGATTCCCTGTAAGTAACACTATTCATTATTAGTTCCCTAGAAGTGCCTTTTTCTCTTATCTGAGCATAAAGGTGATGCTAGAATGGTATAAAAGCCCATATTGAAGGTAATTACAATTAGGTGAGATTAGTTGTACCTGAGATTACTGCTGTATTAATTTTCTTAGGGTTAAAAGATGATTGTAGATGCTTCTGTTGGGGGTTACAAAAATGCAGTGTGATAAATATCCTGACTTTATGAGTTCATACTCTCTGTGTTTTAATAACAAATCAGTTGGTAGGCTTTAAATCAGCATATAAAAAGTGAAATTTTTGAAATGCACACTTAGTCCTGATAATACTTACTTTTTAAAGTGAGAAAAGTGGGGGTGTAGCTTAAAACAGTTGTTGAGGAACTGAAATGGCAATTTTACAGCAGGAATAGAAAAGGCAAGAGTGGTAGTGTGGTCGGCTGCATTTTTGTTGTAGATTTTCTGTATGCTTCAGATACTGGCAGAAACAACTTGTACAGCTCAGGAAGGACTGTTTGTGTTTGGTATTGAATCACATTCAATTCAGTTAAAAATTCATCAGTTAAAATTTTTAGCCATCTAACCTCTTGTTATTCAGTTGCTTTTACTTCCTCACCTTTTCTACTGATATTTTTCTTGCCGATGCTATGTTTGTATCTGCTTCTTTCGATGGTATTTATGAAAGAAACCTTGAGTAACAAGAACAGCAAATTTCAGATTGCTCTAGAGTGACATTACTTAAATAGTACATCAGCATTTTTTTCCCCCTCCTAATTATTTTGGAGATGTGTTTAATGTGATTTGTTGCAGATCATGTTACAAGAAATGTTACTTCTTAGCATAATAGATGCTATAGCTAGTGGTAGGTTATGCCACCACTGAGGTGAGGCATTTCTTCGTACACACTTCATGGTATAGATTGCACCCTGTCTGCATATGGGCTAGAGAACAATTTCTTCCATGATCAAGTGTTAAGCTCTTGACTTCATCTTTTGGCTGCAGAGTCTTATTTCTCTTGCTTCCCAGCATCAAGCTTAGAATAGTGAATCACAGCCTCAACAGATGAAGTGCCCTCCCAGCTGCTGCTCATGTGTTTTGGAGACTGGTGGTCCAGGCATCTCTTACACTAATGGCATAATTCTCCTAACAAGTAGACGGTGATCCTGGTTTCCCACTAAAAGTCTTTGATAAAATCTGTAGAGGTAGCTACTTAAAGTGTAAATAGCACCTATTTTAGCAATCAGGTGCACAGTTTAGGGGAAAAAAGAGCCTTCTTTCACAACTTGAAGTCACATTTCTTTCTCATCTCTTCTTTTTTTCCTTAAAATGCTCCTTTTAACAAAACTGACATTCAGAAGATCTTTCTTCCCTGTGGTCTTAATCTGACATTGAGTTTCTTAATGGAACCACCCTTTGAGCCTTCCAGTCTTGATTGGTTGTAATTCTTCTCTTTCCAAATGCCTTTCCTGTAGTTATTTGTTCTGCTCAGACAGTGTTTCAGATCTTTCCTTACTCTTCAGGAGACAAATTTTCCTACTTCTGCCAACTGTTCTTTTTCTAGTGTCCCAGGATTCAGATGAAAAGTTAATTTGCCCTTCAGTTAATCAAGGCTGTGTTCTGTTTCCGTTCTCATCAATATCTAGCACATCTTAGCTGATTAGGAAATTGTTAAAACAGATTAACCTTAACTATACATTAAGGACCTAAAATGTTTGTTCTGGTCCTGGAGGGAGAGCCTTACAAGTTTAAAAGAACAACCTGTCCTCTTCAGTTAATGGCCAGCTGCTTCTTGAACAAACTTTGAGATTGACAAAGCCTTAATTAAATTGCTTAAATTCTCAGGTGTGGGTCTGATCCAACACTCATTGAAGCTGATTGATGTCAGCAAGCTTTAGACAGACCCAAGTCTAACACAAAAGAGGTATTTGAGTACCATCTCCACTGTCTCACAATAATTATAGAACAGCTTGGCAGCTTCTTTCTTTCTCCAGCTGAAAAATGATGTGGTGGCTTGGGTTTTGCACCAAATGGCACCTGGAATACAGGGTCTCTAGGATGCTTTGCTCAAGTCTGTGGAGCTGTGTCTATTGGTGGTGTTATCTCCACATTATTGTAAAACTCTAGAGCAGGAGGATATTGCATGGTTTTGAAGCAACTTTTTCACCTTGCTTTCTGTTTTAAAATTATATTAGAAGTTGTCGTTCCTTGCCCATAGCAAGGGGGTTGGAACTAGATGATCTTTAAGGTCCCTTCCAACCTAAACCATTCTATGATTCTATGATGATTCTATGATTCCTTAAGTAAAAAGACTTAATAGATGAAAAATCAGTCAAAATGAAAGGCCTCCATTAAAGTCAACACCCATCTGGCATTTAAGTGTTCTTCTTACATTTGTTACATAATTTGAAGAGGAGAATTAGATAAAAACATAGTATTTCACTGTAAATATTTAAGAATTGGCTTGACAGAACTATGAGTAACCTGATCTGGGCCCTCCTTTGAACAGAAGGCTGGGCTAGGTGATCTCCAAAGCCCCCTTCAACCCACACTTTTCTATGAGTCGGTGATTCTGCAGTATGATCCGGTGTACGGTGGGTATGTATCCACCCAGAGATGACTATTCCTAAAGATGTATTTTTAACTAACTGTATGCTCATGCTTCTTTGTATTCCTGCCTCTTCCAAAAACCTTAGTATAAAAAAAGTTACAAGTGATGCACACCAGAAGAATTGGGAGCGCTGCTCCTGTACTTGGCAAGAGCTAGCTTTTCAGAGCACATTACTGTTAGCATTTTAGGCTTGCAAGCAACAAGTGGAAAACCAAAGGAGTGCTGGGAGCATTAATAGAGCTCCTGGCAGACGTGACAACAAATATAGCTAAGTGGAGTAAAGAAATAATTTATTACTTTGTTCCTTTTAAAAATTGTGTGATGAGCCTTACACTATAAGACTGTTTAATATGACATGGAGGACTTCAGGCATGTTTAACAGCAAAAAAAAAAAAAAAAAAGTACTTATGCAGCTTACCTCTGTAATGCTCCGTTTCTGGAGCAGTGAGTTTATGTGGGGAGACTTGATGTTAATGAAAAAGCACATGGGCTGTGTCTATAATGAGTCCCCTGTGAAGTTTTTTTTCTGCTGTAATGTCCTGTCATGTGTTCCTTCCAGATGGAGATGAGTCCAATTCAGGTTTTTAGCTGGGGAAAAGTGGGCTGAGTTGTATCCTGAACTTTTATTTTATGTACACAAAGAGGGAACACTTGGCGCTCTACAGTTTTCTGCAACTGGGCAGGAAAAAAGAGAACAGCGAGGGAAGTGTGGGCACTGTAGCTATCAACAACCTATCTTGTGGACCCTGTGGTGGATGGGGAATTGCCTAATGGCACCTTTCAAAAGCCGGGGAAAATGCTCTTAATTTACAGCACATGTGTCTGACATACAGTGAAGGGCCTGTGCTCTTCAGCTGGCTCCTTTGGCTTGTTTTCAAAGATGAGGGGCCCAAATTTGTGGAGCAAACTGAAGAAATCCACAACTAAGGTTAAACTATATTTAAAAGATCTTATTACAAATCCTTTTTCAAAAGTTTTAATTCAAAAAATGTAATTTCTAAATGTGTAGAAGGGTTTTGTTTTCTGTCCTTCTAGGAACCTGAGTTATCTTCAGATAGTAAAAAAAAAAAATTTATTTGTTTATTTTGACAATTTGCAGCTTTGAATTTGCTGAGTTGGGATGGATTTTGGTTGGTTTGGGGGTTTTTGTGTCTCTAAATATATTAACTGCAATTTATATAATTAATAGAGGATTCTATGGGCTCACACCAGATTGCAGAATTTCACTTAACCATGACAATGGAATTTTGGGCAATGTTATGTTGTGTGGAGACATAATAATCATAAATAGCTGTGCAATTGGTTGAGCTTAACCTTGGGATGCTGATCTCGATATCTTCTCAGAGTGTGATGGAGGGGCAACTTCAGGAAATCAGATTTCTCCATTATATGTCACTTTGATCACCCGAAAAAGCAATACGGACTCTCTATATTTATGTTAATGGCTGTGCTGTCATGCTTGTACAGAAATATATCTCTGATTGAATTAACGTTTTTGAGAAGGAGTCTGATGTATAAATATTCTTTGTTAATGATTAACTGAATTAAAATATATCTGTGGCTTATTAAGGCTTACTGTTCTGTAGTTTCTGCTACTTTTAGTTATTCCTCTCTATTAAAAAATGGGTATTGTCTTGAAATGCTTATGGTTGATCACCCCGCACCAAAGGATGCGGATTGTGCATCCTTGCTAACACTTCATGTTTCAGCAGCCCTTGGTGGTGACATCCATGGGGGTTTGCTAATAGGAGACCTTACAGGGAGGTGTCATTTGTGTGAGCCAGACCTAGAGAGGCATGAAGTAGCCACTGTTCTTAGTGTCCGTTTCATCTGACTGGACTTCTCCAGACCCAGCCTCTGCCCTGTCACAGAGCTTGTGGCTGCAAGCCCTGAACATAACAGGTTTTCTCCTGAATCTGTGAAATGTGCTGCCCCTAGGTAGAAAGCTGTCCTGGCCTTTTACCCCTTCCTATCTCCCTCAAGATGCCTTTTCACTGCTTAAAACAAACCAACCAAGGTGCCACAGAAATGGCGTATTTAGAATTGAATTCCTGGGTCAATCTTGTTTGGAGAAGGTGATTTCAGTCTCTGGCCCCTTGTAACAGGTCGGTCTGCCCCTTTCCACAATTTCATGCCTTGACTTGAGGAAAACCATCTTAGAGTGAGGTTTCCAGCTTCCTATCTGCAGGTGAGACTTCTTGCGAGAAGCAGGTGTGACCTGTTCTGCAATGGCGTGCATGCGATGCAAGGTTTCTTGGCAAACCCAAGAGCCCCATAGCAGTGGTGCATGGTGTGCCCATCTCAGCTCCATGGTATAGCTCCACACTTTGAAAGCATATTGGTGTCTGCTCACTGGATCCTGCTTTCTGTGGCTAATTTAAGGACAGGGAGGGTGTGGGGAGGAGAGATGGAAGAAGAAAAGTTTTACCTTTCGTCTTTTCCCTTTGCTATTCGCTTCTTTTGCAAGGTGTTGGTGGCAGTCTGCCTCCAGAGATGTGTAGTGCCTGGTATGACGGAGGCTGAGCCTTCCAGGTGCTTCGTGCAGCTACAATAGAAGTCCTAACAATGCCAACATTTGAAATGCAGGGAGAAATTGTAGTATCTTTTATCTGAGCAGTATGAAAAATTGCAAATCTGTAATAACAGATAAAAAAATATGCTGACATCTCTATAAAATCAACTAGATGATATGCGTGTTTTAATGCTTACTCTGCTGACTGCTTTTTGCTGTCACATAATTTTTGAACAGAATGTGTAAGAGCAACCGAAGAGGAGTAATTCTGATATTTGCACACAGTGATTTTATGTATAAGTGGAATAGCAATAAGTTGTTAAAAGAACTGATCAATGTGCTCTAGTGGAAAAGTTACAAAATCTTGCTTTCTGTAGTTTTGTGACAGGCAGCTCAGGCAAATTAAATTCTGGTTAGAACATGAGGTTAATACCTAGGAGACCGGGAATTGCATTTGTAATATAATGTGTTATGGGTTTAATTTTCTAAGTAGCCGTGCTTCCAAGTGACACTTACAAGCAGCAGTTTGAAGCTGCTTCTTCCCACCTCGTGTTTCATGAAGAATGAGCTGAAAGCAAAATCTGTTTTGTTTTTCTAAAACAGAAAATGGCTTTTTATTTTCACAGTTGGGCGCCAAATTATAACAATTTTTTTGTTACTGATTGAGATTAAAGCTAGAGGTTAGAATCTCAGAAGCAGTTTAGAAATTCGTATTTCAACTTACAATACATATAGAATGACTTAAAGAATCACTTGGAAAATTATTATTGTGTTTGTTCAATTTATTTCTTCCCCAGATATATAATGCTGACATGTCATAAACCCCCCCAAAAGTCTTGCAGAGTTGTCATTATCAGACCAATTTCAGATTTTTCTGTGGAAATTTATGATTTTTTTTATACTAACTGTGCACTGGCAGGAGGTTATTTTGCAGTGCCTTTTAGAAGCTGGATTTAAATAGCATGTTTCGTGATTACTTCAGAGGCAGCTGCTCCTGTAGTATATATCCCTAGAGTGGAAATACAAATCAGCCCAAGGAGCACTTGTGCTGTACTCAAGTAACAAAGGGTTAGGTAAAATTTGGTGTGCTGCGGTGGACCTGGGCCTCTGCCATTGCTTCCTGCATTGTTCCATCTTAAACCTGAATGCATTGGCCTGTTTTGGCAAAAGTCAACGAAATCACTTGTATCTCTTTTAGTTTGTTGTGAAACAATTCATTAATCTGAAAGGGGCTGAATGGAGAGTGTCATGTGAGTTGCTTGGTGAAGACTGAAGGCGGGAGAAATCTTTCGGCAAAAATGCATTTGTTTGTCAAAACTTTTTGTTCCCAAAGCATGTGGGCATTAGCAAGTTATTTATTGTATATGTTTAGGTAGTCATTATGTTTTAAAACCAGCCTGTTTTAGAGTTTATTTTGATCTTCAAGGATGTTACAGGACAGGTCCAACCTGCTTCACAATCTATAAAAATTGGTTGTATCTTGGTTCACCTGAATTGTAAAATCCTCAGGACTGGGTTTTTTAATTTTCCTTATATAGCTTAGTAATCTTTTAATTCCATATGTTGTTTGAGTAACTAAAACCCCTGTAGGTAGGAAGAACTGTGAGCATAGGAGGCAAGCTGTGAGCGTAGTAGAGAAGCTGTGAGGGAAGATCTTGAGTCTAAACCATTGAGCTACACTTAGACGAGCCTAGAGTGCTGTTTCAAGAACCGTTCTCCTGACTGGAAGCTTTCCCAGATGACATGCACGGATCTGAAGTGTGAGCAGTCAAAAACAGACAGACCTAAGACACAGGTGACTACATCACGCTGACGTACTGAGCTGCAGCAAACTCTTCATGGTTAGAAATTAAAAAATTATTTTCTTAAATGTAGTGAAGAGATTCCCTGTTGAGGAGCTTCACTGTTTTCCTAACCCTATTAGAACATGACTTTTCACACAAGACTTTTTATTTTTATTTTCTTATTTCTCCTCCATTTTTGTGATGCACCATGATTGTCACCATTCTGCTACTATGCTAAACTTTTAATTTTGCGGATATGTTGTTTTCCGCATGTTGACTTGGGGTGGTTTGTTATGAGTTGGTTTTATCGTGCCCTTCATACTGAAACTCTAATGATATAGAAAATACAGTAACGGTTTTACGTTAATGAAATACAAGCATTTGCCTTTATGCGAGAATAGTTTGTCATCATTTATTGAGTATGCAACCTCAGTGTTTAACCTAGCAGAGTTTAAAACTAGATATTTCATGAAAACCTGAACTGCATGCATATCAGTAATCAAGTGTTAGATCATTTTACTGTACTAACAGAATAATGATTTTTTTTTATAGAATGTATTATTATTTAATCACAAAATACTACAGAGTTTGGTTTTTTTTTTTTTTAAAAAAAAAAAGGTTTGAAAGCATTTTGCCCCAAGTGCTGCCTGCACAATGATTTGGTTTTTGGTGTCAGAACAAGAATTTGAGTGTCCTTGTTCCTTATTCAGATCTGTAGCCAAAAGACCTTCCTTTCTGTAATATTCACGGATTGGTTGTGGCTTTCTGCTGATACTCTGTTTGTTAGTCTAGATATAGAACATACAGTTTTCCTAGCAAGAAATCTTTCAAATTAAGGTATTCGGTTTACATAGTCTTTCTCTCTGCTTTACGTGAAAACCAGCTGGTGCTTAAGAGAATTAATTTAGAAACAGCATGGAAGATAATGCTGCGGGGGGCTTCACTGGCTTGAGCAGGGAGGGAGGCACAGACATAGGGATTTGAAATGATTGGCTTTTAATGTTTTGTTTTGGAGGCCGTAACAAAATTTTCTACTACAATTTTTAAAATGGACGTTCGAAATGTAGAGTCAGTTGCTCTTGTATGGATCTGGAATAACTCTTAAATTTCAACAATTTATGCAGCTGCAACTGAGATCAGAACCCAAAGCCACAACTATTGCATTTCATCTTCTCTTCATGCATTTAAAGAGGGAGAACTTGAAGGCTGAAATCTCAAGAAATTGTAATAAGTTCACTAACCTGTTCTTTTTTTTTTTAATTGTATTTGAAGCTTCAGTAATATGTGAGTGTGAGATAGAAAAGGAAATTTTCTAGTGAAATCAGTTCATATTTATAGTGTGATTGTACATACACATAAACAGGTGTGTAAGTACATACATAACCTACATTTAACCCACTTTCTCTTTCCAGAAAGCCTAAATATAAAATCTCTTTTTTTTTTTTTTTTTTCAGTTGAGTGCATACAACAGCTTCTTAATATTTTGATGAGTCCCATCTTCATCTTCTGGTTTGAGTCTTTCATATTATTTTATTCCTCCTTCCATGATGTCTTACTGGAATTTGTAGCTGAAAGAATAATGACTGAATCCTAGTAGATCGAAGATTTGACATGTTTATAGACCTCTGCTTAGTTATACATAGGGTTCTGCAGAATTGCATAAAGTTCTTCGTAAATCAGAAAATTCACTTGCCAGACTGGTGGCCCTGGAGCAGCTGAATTGGATCCCTTCTCTTGTTTTACACTGGTGGCAGGGAGGGGAAAAGTCACAACGTGGTCACAAATGTGTGTTTTCAACAGTAACAAAAGCCAGTTACAGAATACACATAAGTGCTGTTAGGTTTCCAGCCCATAAGTACTGACTTATGCCAAAATTTAAATTTTCAAGTCTTTGCAACACTTTTTTCGGGATAGTATGCTTATAAAAATTTGTAACCAGGGAAGGAAGAGTACGCTTAATGGCATGTATATTTAAATCACTCAAAATCTGGGAATATATCATATATATATCCATGAAATGTTGAACCTATTATTTGCAATGTAACTTTATTTTAAAGTTAGATATGTTGACTCCAGCTTATACCAGATATAAATTTTAAAGTTATCCCTCCCGAAAGATGATAGCTAGAACTTCAATATTGAAAAAGGTTACACATGCATTTATTTTAAAACTGAATGTGTAAATCTTATAATTAAAAATATTTTTCTTTATGCGAAAATCAACTATCAAAGATCTAGTATTTGGCCGAAAATATTCAATGTAATGCTAATAAGCTCTGCTTGAATTTTGGTTTTTTGTTTGCCTTTTTTTTTGTTTGGTTGGTTGGGTTTTTTTATTGATTTTGTTTTTCCTGCTAGGAGTAATGAGTGCTTTAATATAATTTCACATTTATACAGCTCCTTTCATGTGGATTTTTTTTTTAACCAGCAAAACAAGTTATAAATGGAAATAAATTTATCCGCTTGTTTAGAAGCAACTGTTATTGCAGGAGAATGTAAACTCTGTTTAAGATGGCATATCCTCTGTAAAGAATGAAGATAAGAAATTACGCATTCTGTATTCAGTGAAAGACAAACCACAAGTTAAGGTAACGAACCATAATCCTCAGGAAAGAATTATTTAGAAGACTCTTTTTTTGTTAGGTCCAGCTTTTAATGCATACATATATAGACATTTAAAAAAAATTTACCTAGGATTAAAAAGCCATAGGACTGAAGATACCTGTTTAAATGTGTTCTTCATTAAAATTACAATGTGAAGTTAGATAGGAAAGAAAACTTGTATGAGTGTTACCCTTAGCATATTGCTCCTTTGAATATGACAGAGCCAAAAGGCTGCTTGATAGTACAAACTTCACTCCTCTCCAGTGGCTGTATCCAGAAGACAAGAGTGGGTTTGTTTCTTTGATAGATGAATAGAATAAATAAAGAAGAGGCAGGAAAACAGGTCGAGTGTCCTTCCACAGAGAAAACAGCTATGTCTGTAGTTTATCTTATCATTAGCTTTTATGCTTTGAATTAATCTGCAAAGTAATAGCTGGTGAAAAGTATAGTGTATGGTGTTTTTTAGTAATTATTCCTAAGCATGTGTTTATGTTATGATAAGTGAGTACGCATAGCAGTTGTGGCTGTGACGGAAAATGGGGAAAAGTCTGTCCTCGGTTTGCATGGACTACAGCATCTAGCATAAGTGTAGAGAGTTGGGCAGAGAGAAATCTCATGAAGTTCAACAAGGGCAAGTGTAGGGTACTGCACTTGGGGAGGAATAACTCCATGCACCAGTACGGGTTAGGGGATGACCCACTGGAAAGCANAGACATTCAAAACCCACCTGGATGCCATCCTTTGCAACCTGCTCTAGGTGACCCTGCTCTGGCAGGGGGGTTGGACTAGATGATGTGCAGAGGTCCCTTCCAACCCCTGTGATTCTGTATCCAGCTAAATAAGCTAAAACCAGCTGGAACAGCTATTATTTTACTCAATAGATGCTCTTTACCTTTCAGGGTTTTATTGGTGACCAAAAAGTTTGATGTTTTTTTCTCTTTAGAAGATAATTTTAGCATGCTTAATGATTCTCAAAAACCAAATACATGAATTAAAAGATGCATTCATCAACTGTGAGACTGTGCAGCTTTCCTGCTGTCAGAGGAGCTTGTACAGGCTGAGGTTCTTAAGCAGTGTAGGTGTGCGTTCCGATTATTTTTTTTTCTTGTTTGTATGGTAATTTTGTGTTTAAGATGAGATGATAGAGTATCTCATGAGGTGTCTTCAGTGCCCTGAGAAATATCATTTGAACCAGTTTTGTTGTCCTGCTCTAATAGTGTGATTTATGGAAGCTCTCTTAGCATAGATAGTACGTTTTTTTCAAGATTTTGAATGCATTGAGTATTTACTTTCAGTTGAAACATGTAAGATGCAGGTGTGAAGACTGAGAGGACAAAGTGAAGTGCTGACATTGAGAGAGCTTTTCTGTCCTTGGTGTCTCCCCTCTGCTGGAAGGGGAAACCAAGGTTGAATGATCCACATCAAATTACATGAACTTGGTTTATAACTTTGGAGGGTGACATAAACAAATTCAGCATTCAAAAACATGTCTGGAGAACACCTAATCCTACTGGGACGCAGGGGAGAGGAGATAGTGTGTAAAAGACACTTAGAGACTAATATACTAGCACTGTTAGCAGTTAATACAGCTTATTTTATCTTCTAGTGCCACCACTTCCACTCTTAACTGGCACCACCCTTGTGATTTTGCCGTGTGGGTTTTTTTGCCACAGTTATGTGCTGTTGTTACATGAAAGGTGGACCTGTTCGGGATGTTGCAAAGCAGCTCTGTTGCACATCTGCATAGTCTTCAACCCTCCAAGGCCATGGTACCCAACAAATCAACCTGCAGCTGTGTTCTTCTATTAACCTCTTAGAGCTGCCAGTAGATAACTCCAATTATCTAGAGTCCCACTAGCACATAGATTATGTAGCTTGGCTCTCAGAAAATTATCTCCCAAGCAAATACACAAAACTAAATAGCTGAAGCTCCTAATTGTAAAGCAGAAGAAATTCTGCATTGCTGTTTAAGCTGTACTTTAATTTATCTGATGCGTGTACACTGAAGGCCAACAATTGGAGTTTTTGTTAAATCTTCATCATTTACCCACTGTAGCTTGGGGTTTTTTTCTTCTGAATATTCCTTCTGGATTGACTGTTCTTATCACTTGTGTGCTTTCAAGTGGTGTTTAAAAAGTCCTTCTTTTCTTTCATGTGTCAAAAGAAAAACAAAAAACGGCAAAAAAGCAGAATCACTGCATCTGTCTTGGTTAAGAGATTGCCACTTTGTGCTTTAGGTTCCCATAGTTTGTAAGGAAAAGTACCACAAAGTTATCTTAACGTTTCAAATTCAAATGTAAATCTTTTCTTATTCAAAAACAGTAAAAGGGTAAAAATTATCCTCGGAGATTGCTGAGGTAGAATATGGCTGAGCAAATCAAACATACTTAATCTTGGGGGGGGGGGGTGGTTTTGTAGGTTTTGTTTAGGTTTGCTTTGGCTCAGAATGATTTGGGATGGGCTCCATCCCCAGCTTTCTGTCAAAGCTTTGCAGAGCTGACGGGAGCAGGGAAAGGCGCTTAAGACATTGACATGGAAATAAGCAGCTCGGAGTCCGCTGCTTTGAATGCCTACCAAGGGAAGGACTAATGAATAAAGCCTCACCGTTTTTTCATTGCTCATTTTTAGCAGAGCCTTAGCACTCTGGTGAAGATTTAAATAGTAGCTCACAAGGATTAAGAGTTGGTATTTTTTGTCAGGAACTTTTCCCTAACAAAACCAGTCAGAATTGTACGTACAATTAAAATGCGGTATTACTCTGCTACGAGCTTTGTGCACTTTTGTCTTGTATTTAACTCACGTAACTTAGTATATGGTTTGCAGAGTTTTATATGGAGAAGTTTGTCTTGGTGTTTGTTGGTACAAAATGAGTATTTTCTGATAACTTTTGTCTCTGGGAAAGCTCTAAATAAAGGAAAAAAGGGAAACAATATTGACTGAAACACTAATGCACTGGTACACTGGTAATGCTGGGGTCTATCAGATATAATGTGTCTATCAGCCCAATCTCCTGAAACACCCCTTAAATCATTTTAATGTCTCTCTTTTCATTCTTATTAATACACTTTGTTGTTCCCTGGACTGCTGCCACATTGTATTACAAGTACCTGCACATGAAATCCACTCTGCTCTTGTCACCTCCGAATCTTTTCCAGCACAAGTACTGTCCATACGTGTCCTCTTCCTTTCTGCTGACACTTCCTTTGGATTATTTTTCCCCACAATACATGATGAAGCTTTTTGTTTTCTGTGTAGCAACTAGTCAGGATTTCTCTCTCTTATTCAAAGTACTCTGAATAGTTCAGTGTTGCAATCCCAACACCAATGCTTTCCTCATTTATTTCATTTTTTTATTTATTAGTGGAAGCCACAATAGTATCTTGACAGCTTTTTACCTTTTTTTTTTTTAAAGAGAGTGCTGAGTAATATCAGGCTTCATACTATCAAAAGGTGTCCCTAAATAATGTAATGCATTACCTTTGACCGGGCTCTAATGTTCTTAGACTTTAATCTATTTGTGTCAATGATGTTGCAAGTTTGGGGTGTTTTACCTAAATAGCTTCAGAAGAGGTTTTAGCAGAAATCCTTTATATTTATCAAGACCTAGATTTGTTACAATCGCTAAATAATTTACAATGTGTTTCATGTATGAGCTTTCAAATTTGAATGATTTTCAAAAGTGATGCTTTTTAACTCTGTTAAAAAATCAGCTCAAGCTTTGTAGTCACAAATCATCAATGTTGAATGAGAATAAAAATTTTAATCCATTTCATCATAAAGTGTGTGCTTTTTACAATTCCCCACATTATCTTAACAAAATGAATGAGCTTTCATTAGGAAAAAAGTAAAAAGTACAAGATTAAAGTTGATGAGCTAAATCAAGGTGTCCTGCTTGGTTGATTTAAATCCATGATTAAAATCAGTGATTTGATTTAAATCAATCCACTGTTCTTTCAGCCAGCCTGAAAGGAACTGTTCTTCATTTCCTGCCTAATTAGAATTGCTTCTGTAAAATTAGTTAGGATTCTGCCTTGATACAGCAAATCTGCTACACCCTCTGAATTCCCTGAGCGTTGTTTTTGGGGTGGAAGACCTTTTTTCCTGTTGTTTTCCTGTTTTTCAAATAAGAGCATTCGTGAAGTGATACTTCTGCCAGCACAGTATACCACTATCTTGTCCCTTAATAGCTGGGGATGGAAAAACGGGTCTACAATTGTAGCTCACCTTGTTTGTCAAGGAACATTTCAGCTGGATGAGTTCTTCGAACACCAGGGAGGGGGTTGATGCTCCCCTATATCTTCCTGCTGCCTGTCCATTACAGTGGGGGTGATGCTCCTGGGTGCCTGCCTGCCTCCCCAAGGGCTACATTTGTGCAACCAGACAGCTGATTCCAGGTTACCCTTCTCCACAGAAAACAGAGGTACAGAGAGGTAACTAAGTAAATGGGAGGCAGCAGAGGTAAGAATGGCTATTTTTTCCGTGACTTCATGCCCGTCAGTGTGTCCTCTGGAGATGAAGCTGGCGGAGGTTCCTGTGGAAGCGTGTTTCCTCGTGGGACCCTTGCAAACTTCTCCGCAAGGTGGATGCTCTGGTAGCCTGTCAATTTAAGCTTGTTTTTCAGCCTTTTTCTCAACTGGCCACTGTCTTTTTTTTTTTTTTTTTTTCTCTATTCCCCTCCTCCCTGGCTTCAGGGCACTTCTGGATATGAAGTATCTCCTATTTCCCTGTGAAACTTTAATGGAAATTGTCAAGTTCTTAACCCATTGACTTCCTGTGGGGGTATCCATGAGCAGCGCAATCACGCAAGCTTCGTTTTCCTTAGGTGGAAAGAAAAACCTCTAACACAGCTCTAAAGAGGGTGTATTGTACTAACTGTATTCCAGTTATTTTTAGGAGTACAGAAGCATCCTATGATGACAAACTACTTTGTTCTCTGAAGTGTAACTAAATAGCAATTTCTGTGGTAGCTATTGTATCCATCCTGAGAAAGAAAGAAGTGATTTCAGCCTGGTGCAAAATCCAGGACAAAGCCAGAATATTTTACTGCATTTTATTTGGGCCCATAAGCTGATTTCTTCAGAAAAGCCTTTAGTTGTTGGTTTTTCTTACTTTGGTTGGTCTGTGAGACAAGTCCTAGGGAAGGATGGTCTTCTGTAGTAGGACTATGGAGAACCCAACCCAAAGTAGTCATCTTGCCAAATGCTGCGTTCCCTGGCCTCTGTAGAAGAAAAGGGTTTTCAATAAGGCTCTTCTCCTCCTTTGCTTTTCTTTCTTACTTAGGTTGCACAGCTGTTTAAGAAAGATTACCACGTACTCCAGATCTTTGGAGTGCCTAATATTGTGAGATACAGGGGAGACATGGAGGCACATATAAAGTATTACTTTATTATTAATGTGCAGAGAGACTGTGTTTGAAAATAATACTACTGCCAGTTCTAAAAGCTGAAGAATTTACCTTTATGATGAAAATGAAAAATGTGTAAAAGCTTGCTTGTAGTTATGACAAGGAAACAATGTTTTGTTGCGTAGAATATAATTTAAAATATGGGAATTTACATTTTCTAAAGAAGGAGTTGCCAAATCAAATTAGTGTTGAATTCAGGAAACCTCTTGTTGAGGGGATTCAGACAAGCCATATGGTACTCACTTGAAAACATCAAGGCAAGGGAAGTATTGTGTGGGCTTTTATCACATTTTAGTCATTTTGAGAAGAAAATATGTTTTAATATTTTTATATGTACAAAATGGCTCATATTACAATTTAATGTGAAAAAAACGCTGTGTACCTAAGAGAAGTCTAGATAATTAAAACCTGCTCAGATGAATTCAGCTTGATTTAAGGTGCCTTGTTTTGATTGTAGAGTACTTAATATATTGAGGGATGTTTTTTTTTAATAGCTATGATGGATATTAATTCCATGTTGGACTCATTTCAATACTGCAGCAGCCAATTTCAGATACATATATGGACTGTCTAGAGAGGAGAAATATTTCTTGGAGCAGCTGTTGGTGCACAGGAGGCAGGTGTAGGATATGAAGCTACTTTTAGGGACTTGTTGGTACTTCAGCCTCAAAGCAGAGGCATGAGGCTTACTAAACGGTGTCTTAAGATAATGCCAAGGGTATAACCTGACTGCTGCTGCAGAAACCTTCTTACAGCTCTGCAGCCTGGTGGTCTGTCACATGACTCAAAGCTGCTTTGTGCCAGCTGTCCATGTCTTCTGCTTACCTGTCCTGGCTCTGCTGCAGCTGGCAGCCCTCCTCACCCATGGTGGGCAAGGTGTTGTGTGTCTGCACACCTTTGCTTTGCTGTTTTAAAACAATTATAATAGCATCTTCATGAGAAACTGCATTCAGGCCCATCAGTGAAAACAGTAATCTGTAAGTGGGAAGTTTGGTATTTTTGGGCTCTTACTGACTTCTTTTAAAAGGATACTTTTGAACGCTGTTTGTGAAGGTGCAGGTTCACAGCTCTTGTGCGCAGAAGCTGCGGGTTCCTGTTCAATGGTGCCCATCCTGCTCTGGCAGGAAGGAACGGCTGGGGCCTGGCTGGTGAGCAGAGGGTGCGCTGAAGCCCTGCTCCAGGGGGGCTATACCCGGCACCTGCATCGGGTCTCACGACCCAACCTCTTCACTGCTGTCACTTAATTCTGTGGATTTGGTTTAGGCTGTGAACTTCTATCTTTCAGACTAAATTTGCGTATCTAATGCATTTAAGGGGGAAGAAAAGCATATAAAAAAGTTTTGTATGTTTTTTTTTTTAGGAAAAAAAAAAGGCAAATCAGCCAAAAAAGCTGATTTGTACCTATGAGAAACTAAAGGTAGCAGCTACTTTGCTGGAGGGTGGCTTGGTTTATTCTGGTTGGTTGGTTTGGTTTGTGTTGTGGGGTTTTGGGGTGGGTTTTGTTTTGGTGAGAACCAATTAAGACCAATGTAAAACTAGATACATTATCTCAAATACTGTTGATTTCTCTCTCATGCACACACAACCCATACTACGCACGTGTCATGAGCACATGCACGTGCCATGGCATCCCTCTGTTCTGTTAGACCAGCCGCTACTGACATTTCTGCAAGGACCCTGGTCTCTTAAAAAAGGCAACTTCTAAAGAATTAAACTTTGCAAAGTCACTTTTATCTTCACCGTGTGACATTTGTTTCCCATTAATTTAGAGTAAAAAGGCTTGTTGTCAGTATCAGGGCATTAAAAACATACATCATTCCCGGAGCTGTTCAGACATGGTCAAAGCTCACATAAATAATTCTCTAGCCGTGGTATTTTAGGGAGGGCACCATCTGGCTCCAAAACGGAAAAAGGATTCCAGAACTAATAACTAGTTTTCAGGATTTCTTCAGAATAATTAGGTATAGGAGCATTTTTTTTAAATATGTGTGATAATTAATGCATGTTTTTACAGAAGCTGGAGACAATTAAAAATCATTCTGCTTCCTCACAAAATACAGAATAACAAGTTTTTGTCTTTGGGGGCCAGATCCTTTGCCCCACTGAGCCATCCTAGCACCCTTCCTGATGCCAAGAGATGGCTTGAAGTAGCTGTGAGATTGTTTTGTCCTTTCAGAAGTGTTTTCTGCCAGGTACCCGGCACAGTCACATTCCTCTGGAGGCAGAGTCGTGGTTAGGAAGGGTTGTAGGTAGTTGGTGCTCCAGGAGACCCCTTGGGCATGATGGCTTTGAGAGCCGCAGGACAGCGGGATGACTTGTGACTGACTGGCTCAGGGATGCTTTTAACTTACCAAAAGCTGAAGCAGGCCCTGTGCGAATGCTGTTTCTCTGCAGAGAACACAAGATGGCTCTTAGGAAAGAAGTAAGGTACCTCTCAGTTCCTTTGCAGTATACTGCAGTATAAAGATGTGCACGAGGGCTCTGCCCTTCAGTAGGTGATCTGCTTCAGCCTGGCACTGCAGTAGCTTGTGTGCTTGGCCAACGTAAGGGCTACATAGCAAACACCTTGTCTTCGATGATTGTTGTAAAATGGGTAACGCTCTGGATACATGGTTAGAGTCAAAAAAATGGATAACGAGCAGTGTACAGGTAAAAGCTCCTGCCACAAATCAAAATAACAACTCAGGAGACCTGTCTTATGTGTTCCTGCTCAGGGAGAAGTGGCGATATGGGTGGCAGCAGTGCCTAGATAAGAAAATTGGTAGTTATGGCCCAAATACGATGGTCAAAACAGCATGTTGAACCATACTTAAAAGCACAGTTGGGCATTAATGCAGTTTACAAGAGCATAATGCACTGCAGAAGCTGTCATGCTGACTAAAACACGATTGCCTTCTCTGCAAAGGGTTTCTGACAGATATTTAGAGAAAGCGACTGACTTTCACACCAAGATACGTGTTTACAGAGAGTTTCAATGTCAGCGTAAGTGTGGCCACTCTGCGCTGGAAGCTACACATCTAACTGAGGCGGGCTAGTCTGAAGGAATTGCTGTTTGCTCAACCATTCACATCGAAATCTGAAATTACAAGCATCCAAGCCTGTGCAGCTGCTATCATTTCTGATACTGCTGTTCAGGACTATGTCGAAGCGAGTGGCATGTAGTGAACGCATTCCCTAAAGCCAGCATAGTGTATTACCCAGGTAGTCAAAATTTCTCTGTTCCTGCAAACCACATACCAGGTTTTATTTGTGGCAGAGGCGCGTGCTGCATGCCTGCATTTGGGGGGCTCATTGAGCAGAGGTGACACTCTGGAAGTAACAGTGACTCCATGGGGGTCCTGAAGTGCTCCACTGAAGGGTGGTCTCAGCTGGGCTCCTGAGCAGTCGGTCAACCGTGCCTCTCTATTATCTTATAAGTGGGGTCCTGGACTTTCAGGAAGCTACCACAATATCTGTAATAATGGGGAAGGAAGCCTAGTCAGCATAAGTGTTTTCTAGTAGTAATGCTGATGTCTTGTGCCCTCGTCCTCATGCTGTGGGTCTGTTTGTTCTTGAAGATAAATATGTGCATAAATATTTGAAAGATTGAACTTCTGTATTGCTTCTGCTTGCACACACTTAAAGTAACTCTTTGGTGCCCTTTCTGCAACCACAGATAGGCCTTACACGGTATGCTGCTGCTTTTAAACTTCATAGCAACACTGCATTTGCAGAAAGAAATGCCCACAGTTTAAAATTTTAGAAAGTAACTCATATATTAATTAAAAAAAAATGAATTTGCATTTTCAAACCTTTCATGGTTTTCTTCAGAGGGCAGCTGAGACTTAACAGGAATTTGTTCAATAACTGGCCAGTACCTACATGTTCTAATGTTATATTGGAAAATCATTGTAAGCTGTGAGCCCATCCACCAGATTTCAGCTGCAGTTGTGTGATCCTTTTCAGCATTGTTTTACATATGCAGCATTATTCTAAGCAATGGGGTTTTTTTTGTAAAAAACAATAAAAAATTCATGCAAAGAAGAAAAGTAACAGCACATCAGATGCTAGCTTATATATGCATGTACATATATAAATACATATGAGGTGGAAACAGACTCTGGTATTTGGCAGCGTTTCATACCATCGCACATGTCAGTAATATCCACAAGTAGAAATGATGGGCACTGAAGTCACACCAGTCTTGCGTATTTCCATATCCACGTGTCTCAGTTTCACTATTCAATAAGAGTCTGTGTAACGTTAATTCTTTCTTTTTATATATAGTTTGCAGTTTGTGCTGCTGACACACGTTTTAATTTTCAGCATACTGGTTAAGAAAAGGGCAGGCAAAGACAAAACTTCCCGAAACGAAGGTGATGCTGATGTCTCCCATTGGTGAAAGTGCACATCTGCTGCAACTCATCCTCCTACAGCAGGAGACAGTTGCCAGTACCAGGGCTGACTACAGGCATCCGTGAAATGTAAAAAGCTGTGTCTGTGAGGAGCCCATTAAATCTAAAGAGAGCCTCAGAGGACCTGTCAGTCACTTATTTTAGCATAAATCATAAGGATTTATAGCATTATACTTTCAATGAGCTTTTCCCCCCTCACACCTATGTTTTGGTGCTATCAGTGAAATGACAGGTCTTGTCTGCAGGTAACAAAGACCTGTTGATGATTCAGGGAGGCTATATTCATCTCATCTGTGTCTCTGTGTCCTCTCCCTTGTCGGTAGGGAACGCAGTTGGAAAATGGAGCAGCCTATCGTCAGCTGGGGGGGGGGGGGTCCGTCCAACCAGAGCCACCTGATGGCACATAAAGCTGACACTTTCCATTTACCAATCTACTTCCCTACTTTGGAAGGGCTGGGCGTTTTCAGATGAAAGCATGTACAGCTTTTTCCGCCCACTCAACGTTACGGAAGGATAAATCTGTCCTTCATCTATGCCCTTTAGAGTTGTGATTTCTGTAAGGCTTTTTTTTTTTCTTTTTTTTTAAGTGATTAGCACATGGTTTTCACCACAAGTAAATGAAGCGCATTCACTGAAAATAATATTCTGTACACATTACAGTCGCAGGTTATGGTTTGCTCTGTTGGTGAGATCTAGCTGGTGTCTTTGGGAACAAGCGCTGCTAAAACCAGTAAGCAGCAGGTCTGGTAAGTGTGACTGCAGTATGGAAATGTGGCAGGATGCTGCCTGCTAATTAGCTGCGGACCTCGCAGCCTCGATGAAGGGCAGGTAGGAAGAACATGTTTCTGTGTTACACAGTATTGGGTGCAGGACTGCAGGTGCCCGTCTGGCAGAGTGTCAGTGGAAGCTGCGTTGTGCACTTCTGCAAGTTGCCAATCAAACTTGCATTCACCATTTGTAGAAAATCACACCATACATTTCTTACTTCTTGGGCTGTATGGAATTATTACAGGAATACATCTGGAGCTTCTGCACATGTTTCAGAGCACTGATAAAGAAAGAGAAGCAAAAATGATGCCTTCTCCACGCAGATTCTTCTCTGCTTGCTGGAAACCCCGTTTGCTGCAGAGAGGAATGCTGACAGCAGGCAGCAAGCCCTCAGCAGAAGAGAGGGAGCCGAACCTTAGGATTAGCTTTGCATGAGTAAGCAAATGCCCAGGTGAATGTGCAGGCAATGACGAGGGTGAGGTTTGCAGATCTGGAACATACTGTGTAGTGTAGAGATCTGGCCTTTTTCTTTGAGGATTACTTGCCAGAGGAAATAATGATTTGAAGTAAACGAACAACCAGCATGGTTAAAATATTACATTGTTGAAAACTGTCAGGCACTAATTTTCAACTTGGAAGGATCCTAGAGAGGCAGAAGGGAAGTGCCTCTTCCTATAAGGAGGACTATGGGCAGAATGTAAACAACTCACAAGAGGAAAAGGGGAAGAAAATGCTGCTTACCAGCTGCTTTTCCAAAGCTAGGGGCTTGCTTGAACTATTTTTCCTCTGTTTTGATGCAAGAGTTGGAGAATAGATCAATAAGGCATACATTTCTTAGATAGTGCGTAATTCCTAAAACAACTGTGTATGGAATGTCTATCTGCTCATTGTCTTCTTACCTGCTTATGGATCCTCACAGACCAAAAACTAAAGGGATGTACTTACAAGGTATACTTATACACTGGCTTGTCTATATACACTTTACTAGCCTATGTGGACAATAATGTGTGTGAAAGAAAACTTTTGTTTTCCCCCCTGTCTTTTCCATAGTTGGAGAGCACGCTGGGTCAGGGACTCAGGTACAGTACTGTTTTTTGTTAAATGGTGGTTACACAGAAGCCTTAACATGGTGCTATGAATGCACCTTTCCAGAAACAGCAGTTAACCAGGTGGGATGCAGTGACCACCTCCATGTCGTCTTACGGTTGCTTCTTCTCATTGGTTTAATCCTGCACAGGCTGATGGGAAGAGGTTGATGCCTGTGGTAGGAAGGGAACCCAAGTGTCTCACCCTGTAAGAAACAGTCTGTTTGCTCCCAGGTGCCCCTGGAAGGAGCCAGCAGGTTTGGGCCTCCTTTGCTGTCTCTGCTCCGGTGCCACCACGATTGCAGCCCCATTTCCCAGGCCTCTCACTGCAGGGAAGCAGCAGCACACCCAAGGGGAAGGATACACGCAGCAGAAGGTCTTTTTCAGAAGGTCTTCTCCCTTGGTGCGCTGCCAACTTGACATCGACTTAAAATCTAGGATGACAGGGCAATATACTTGTAGTTAGAGTACCAAAACAAAATCTCTCATAGTTCTGATATGAAAAACATACACTGTTTAGCCTTTTATTCGGCATTTATGTATAAATTATGTGTTTTTTCTGCACTGTTAGCCTGTGGGGTATATTGATCCATGCTGTCAATATCAAGTTATGAAAAAGCAAGAGGGCCAGCTCTTTTTTTAGTATGCTCTCTATTGACTTTTTTAAAAAAGGATTCATAGCAAAACGTAATAGGGAATTTTAGATAATTATTTTTGAGCTCTAGGTTTAATTTGACTTAATAGAAACTTTTAAGTCCCTTTAAGCTATTGGATACACAGCAACATTGCTGACTAGCGTAATGAGAACATAAACAATTGGAGTAGTTTTAGCAAATGGATAAGCGCTTTGGAAGGGCAACTGAGAAGCGTGACAGAAGTGTGCTGCAGGAGCAGCCAGAGGCTAACCTCAGAAAGAGTGAGAAGTTTCAACAAGCTACAAAGGCTTTGTTGATTATTATTATATTAATTAGGTATACCCTTTAAAAAAAAAAAAAAAACCAACACATTATAGTTCCTTTAGTTACGTCTACATCTTGAACAGAAGTATTTATAAGAAGATATGTTGGCCATCTTATCTCTTCCTCTGAATTATGAGAACTATCCTAAGCAATGTTTTGTAAAAATTTGCATCAAAGTAAATCATTAACGGTGGCCTTTCGGCTGCAGCACCCACTGTGGATAGCTTTTTTCCCCACAGTACAGTGGCTGTAAAAAACACAGCTGGGTTTTCTGATGCTGACCACAACTTGCCCATGTTGGATGTGTCTTTTGATCTGTGGATCCACCCAGATCTTCTGGAAACATTGTTTCTGTTAGCCTTATAGGAATTCAAGCATTTTTAAGTAGGTATATATGGTTTTTTTCCTAAGTCCTGTTTGTAAATATTTGCTTGGAATTATGCTACACTTTTTGCTACTTACATCAACACCACTATATATGTAACTTTTGAAAACCTGTAAGGCTTACTCAAAGGACTTGAAAATTTAAACCCGCAAATCAGCCTGCAAAACAAATCTGACTGGTTGTGAATGAGCACCGGATCCAGAAATAGTTATGTAATTCTGAGCCAAAAGCTGGAGTTTCCATAAAATAGTGTGATTAGAAGGCCATTGAAATCACAGGTGATGTTTTGGGGTGGTGATTTGTGGAAAGAAGCTTAGGACTTTCCCCTTGAAAGGAAAATTTTGCTATAACAAAGCCCATGCGGTACAAAGGCACTGGTGGCTTTCATGGATTTTCCTTCCAGTTCTTTAGTAGATTTTGGAGCCTTCCTGTTTTAAAAGGGACTGGATTAAAAAGCAGAGATGCACTTACTGCTGCCAAGCAAACCAGAGCTTTGCTGGTCCCATTTCAGAGCTATTGGACTTAGCAGTTTCCTTTGTCTTCTTGGAGCTGGGCATCAGAACAGAGGCTGAGGTAGGAAGGTTGATGTGCTGACACAAGTAATTCATTTTGCGGTAGCATTTTGCATCAGTTACTGAGCTTTGAACTGCTCATTTGGTCTCAAACTTTGCAGAAGCTAACGCTAGGAACAGCTTTTTTATGTAGTCTGAAAGCTTTGCTGACTTGGAAAGCAGTATCTGGTTTACTTTAAGTGACTGATAATGCATTTAATGATGGACATTTGAATTTTAAAGGAGTATGACTATATACAAATTTCTTTTGCGTACCTATCAAAAAGTCTAGAAACTTTTGATGATTATGATTACTGTCATGATTATTGCATTTGAAGTCCCTAAGCTGACAAAAGGTTATTAGTCATCATTATTCAGATGCAGTCTAGGTGTTTTGGTACATTAAGAATGAAAAAGCTTTTCTTCTGTATGTTCTCCAGTATACTCCTTTAGCAGTGATGATGGTAGAAAATGTTCAGAGAAATACTCAGTGTGAACCTCCCTAGGGTAAACCTTACAGTAATGATAACTCCTGGAAACTACGCACTGTAGCATCTATTACAAAACCATCTGCTCTTGGAAGGACATAACTTTCTATGATCTCTGCCTTGCAGATTAAAATCTCCCTCAATGTTTTCAAAAGCTTGTGCTAAAATCTTCTAAATCAAGCTACAAGCAAAGCTTACAGGAAAGGAGCGTACAGATGCGAAAGCTGTATTCTCCTGTGGGAAGCAGTGAAAATAGCCACTGAAATACTGAAACAGCTGGATGTTTTGAAATCTTAGAACAGAAATAGCCTTCAGTGAGATAAACAGCATTGAGTAGTCTAGTTGTGAACAGGCACACAGCACCCAGAGTTCTATTTGGTCATGTTGTAGGATTTTGAAAACTGTGGTTGAAGTGCTCCATGGGATTTTGGACCTAAACTCATGGAAATCCCAGCCTTGAGCTCACACTTAGGGTTACGTAGAAAGCCAAGCTATATGCACGTGTAGGAAAACTGTGTGTGCTGTGCAGCGCACAACTGGCTGAACTACAGAGCAAAACACGAGTGAGAAGCATGCATTGACCTCCATCCTCTTGAAGGAGGGGGCTGAGGATTTCTCTATTGATAAGGTGATACAGCCCGTGCAGCCTTGGTCAGATGAAAGAGGTTATCTCAGCTAGTTTCTAATTATAGTTCATTTTTTTGTACTGGCAAGGAAAACATTTGATTTATCTGGAATTAGAAAGGAGTAGGAGCATATTAGTTGTTAGTGTTCATAGGAGAGGGGATTTCTGAAATGCTGACATGTTTCCTTGAGGATGTTTTCCTCATTTGTAAGGAAAAACTCTGTGTGTTTTAAACAAGCGTAATGCTTCTTGTAGGGTAATGATGGCTGAATTCTGCTGGCATATAATGCCTGCTCTCTGGTGTTTTCAGTATCTCTTGAGCTTTAAATACCCTGCCTCTTTTCCTGATGTGTACTGGCTGATGCCTTGATGTTGCTGGGTGCCAAGCCCCATCTTCCAAATCTGCCCGAGTACTTGCCAAAATCAGTGTTAAGCACATAAGTGCTCCTGTTTGTGTGGATTTGGCTACTTGTGTCTTTGCAGTTAAGTAGGTGTTTCTTTGACTAGCTTGTCAAAAGACAGTCAACATCTTCCAGAGTCCCAACCATGTTTTGAGTTGGGTCTTCAAAAAAAAAAAAAAAAAAAAAAAAAAAAAAAAAAAAAAAAATCAAAAAAATCAAAAAAACCCAAACCAACCCGAATGTACATTTCCTGTTCAATTACTTCTCATCTTCAAAGAGCTCAAGTTAGTAGTGATGATTCCAAAGGGTAATTGCTGTCCATTGCATCAGTGCTTACAAGATGATAAACATTTTTTTTTCTGTTGGTGTTAAAATTGCCTACGCTCTAATATTATTCAGAGTTTAAAACTTATTGAAGAAATACTATGATAAAGTATAAGAAACCCTTCAGCAAGTTCTGTTATGTTGTTTTACAAGTGTATGTTACATTAAATACTGTTAGATATGCTTATCTGCAGTTAGTTTCCCCTCTTGAATAATACTGATGATTTTCTTCTAATAGTCCTTTTGAAGTCCTAGTCACCCACATGTGGGTCTGTTTCACTATTTAAACAGATAGAGATAAGAAACAATATACTGTTTATGTAACCTGTATCAGATAACATATCCACAAACTCACACTCCTTTGTTTTTAATCATATTTGTACGATGAAGATAATCAGCGTTTGAATTTTCTTGGAAGTGTTTGCCCTGCTTCCCTATTGTGATGCCCAGCATATGAAACAAGGAATGATCGTAGCCACCAAATTGAGATGGAGGCTGTCATATTCATCCATTTTGATAACACAAGACTTTTTTTTGCTTGCTTTAACCAGTCTTTTGACATCCTGAAGTATATCTTGTGTTTTCTGTGCTATGTCAGAAGTCTAATGACTAAGGGCACGTCTGTGTGAGCTGTGCCTAAGAATGCCTGTTGTAGCTCATGTGAAGAGGCTTGTTTTCAGCAGTGTGAGCTGGATCACAAGGACAAGCTTGTTGAAAAAAATGGCATCTGGGCCTCTGTTGCAGAGGTCTACAAGCTCAAGGCTGTTATGGCTCAGCAAAAAGGATGATTAAAGTCCCATTGTATCCATACAGGACTTACTCTTTTTTTTCAGCTGACTTCATCAGGCCCAGGTAGGGAAACATGAGGTCTGTGATGTTTGCTGTATTTTCTCTTCTCTGCTCCCATGGTCAGCATTATGAATCTCTTGAAAGTTTACTAAGTGTCTTACTGGAGAAGATACTTTTTGCCAGGCAAGGAAAAGAGAGGGAGAAAAAGTAGTTAAAAGTTGAGTCCTGTCTGAAAAGTCCATTTTCCACGCAGCATGGAAGGTGGCCAACCCTTGGAAAGCAACTTTGCAGAAAAGATCCAGGGAGTCCTGGTGGGGACACCAAGTTGAACATGAGCCAGCAATGTGCCCTTGTGGCAGAGAAGGCTAATGGTATCCTGGGCTGCATTAGTGAAAGTATTGCCATCAGGTCAAGGGAGATGATCCTTCCCCTCTACTTGGCGCTGGGGAGGACACATCTGGAGCAGTGTGTCCATTTCTGGGCTCCTCAGTACAAGAGAGACATGGACATCCTGTAGAAAGTCCGATGAAGGACCATGAAGATGTAAGGAAAGGCTGAGAGAGCTGGGACTATTCAGCCTGGAGAAGAGAAGGCTCAGGGGGGATCTCATCAATGTGTACAAATACCTGAAGGGAGGATGCAAAGAGTGTGGATCCAAGCTCTTTTCAGTGGTGCCCAGTGACAGGACCAGAGGCAATGAGCACAAACTAAAATACAGGAATTTCCCTCTGAACATCAGAAAACACTTTTTTTCCTGTGAGGGTGACTGAGCACTGGCACAGGTTGCCCAGAGAGGTGGTGGAGTCTCCCTCCTTGGAAGGTGACTGGCTCTAAGTGGCCCTGCTTAAACCAGGGGGGTTGGACAAGTTGACCACCAGAGGTCCCTTCCAACCTCAACCAATCTGTGGTTCTGTGAACTCTCTTAATTTTTTTCTCTAAATAGTGCTTTTAATTAGATGGAAAATACTTTTCAGTGTTAAAATCCATTTTAAGGCATTATCAGTATCAACAGTTGGGATAGTAAATACCTGCTGTCAAGTCTTTTCTCATTCATTCAAAGCTGGACACTCTTTTCCTAATAAGTTTTGCATTGGACCAATACCCAGCTGTCATTCGTATACTACTTTGTCCTTTAAAAAAAACCCCAAAACCGGTACTGCTAGCAAAATCTGACTTCTTGATCTTAAGAACACACAGCTACTGTTTTTGTGAAATGCTGATGTTTCCTGGCTGGTACCTAAATGGATGCTCAGGAAGACCTGTGTATGCCTATGTAACTGAAACCCCTTTTGGAAGTGGTGGGAAAAGCAGAAAGAAAAATCTGCTTGGTGCTGGTAACAAGCAACTTAATGAAATATTTATTTCATTAGGCAGAGCTTTTTAGCCTCCCACAACGTATTGTGTACAAGCCAATCTGGGCTACCTGAAGATAAGATGGGAGGGGCAAAACCTCAAGTTAAAATTTGGAATGCCAAACCTAACTTACAGTTTCTGAACTAGGCCCTAAATAGACATAATAGCTCTTGGGTTTGGACAATTCCATTCCAGAAGCTGCTAATTGACCTCCCCTGCCCGCTGCTGCTGATTGCTGCAAAGAACTGTAGTGACCAACGTGTCCTGCTGTTCTCTGGTGATGAGACCTTGCTCCTTGGGTCCAGAAAATGTCATAGAAAGCATCATTGTGGAACCTGCCAGGGCAGAAGTGTCAGCAGTAAAAAATTAGGTGCAAAAGAAAAATACAGGGGGACATCTTTGTAGATGTAAAACATTTAAATTGGTGGACTCTGGGGTACTGAGGGAGGCTCAACTGCCCAGTTTTCCATTGCTTTAGTAACTGGGAGTAAGCTTGTGCTATGAGGCAGCCGAGCAGGCAGGTGAAGGTGAGTTTTGGGCAGTACCTCTGCTAGTCATACTTTTCAGATACAGGTTCATAGTCTCCAGTGGATCTTGCATCTGAAGGGTGTTTGAACAGCCATTGGTCTGTTGTACATTTGTCACAAAATGTTACTCTTAAGCACTTAAAAAATGTGTTAGTGGCAAGAAAAATATTCAGTATTTCAAATAAAAGGTAGAGGTAGAAAACATGGCTACTTTCCACACACTTCCTACAGCTTTTCTTGTTTCCTTGGAAAAACATCAGCATCCCGAATTTTAGATATTCACCTTCTATCTATTCCTCTTGTATGACCCCATTTATTTAAAAATAATAATTAGTCTAAATTATGACCTGCATCGTAGGCTCTAACATAACAGCAGCACTTCATCTGCCTTTCAGCCAAGTAGTCATATTTTTTGTTTTGCCACCCAAATAAGTGGATGCTGTTTGGTTCCTCCCCTGTGATACACAAGCAGAGAGGGGGACAAAGAAGGATGCCAGTTAGCACTGCCATGGGGATGTGGAAAGCACTGTAATTAACAGCATCAACAGCAAATGCCATCTCAATTTAGCAGTGTCCTGCTGGGATTTTTCTCCGAGTCCTAATACCTCCTGATGCTGCTGCTTTCTTCCTGTGTCCGAACTTACATGGCAAGGTTTAATCTGGCTCGAAGTAGCATTTCTTCAGCATTGGATCAAAGAGGGAGAAATGAGTTAAACCTCAGCCTGCTCCAACCTGTACGTAAAGACATGGAAGGACAGTGAGCTGGATTAACCTGGTATGTAGGTGTAATTCATAGCTGGTTCAAGTAGACCTTCTCCCATCATGCATGGGATGAGATCATGCCTCTGAATTAGTGTTGTTATTAACAACACTGGCTCAGTTTTAGAAGGCAACATCTGAAAGTCATGCAGGGGAGCTGGCTGGCCTCTTAATTAGCTACAGAAACATGCATCAGAAATACAGCAAGGCAGGGCGTGATGTCTGGTGACTTCTTGCAGTGTTGTTCCCTACAAGGGGCTTTTGTGCCCTCCTGCAGTTAATGAGATACAAGGGCCTTGACGTTGACCCTGTGGTGTGTTAGGGCATGGAGCAATTTGTTACGTATTTGTAGATTCCGCTTTCATTTTCTTCTTCTCAAAATGAGCTGGAAACTATGTAGAGGGCTGTCAGAAAACGATGGTTGATGGTAAGCACTGTCATATAGTTAAGCAATCATTTTCTTCTATTTTCTTCATCACACCATTTTACAAACATGTCTAATAGCAACAGAGAGAGGAATATCCAAATTTGTTGAGGTGATTTTTTGTTTGTTTATTTCTTAAACGTATAGGTTTGCAAAGTTATTTGCAGAGATTACTGCAGATCCTGCAGTGATAGTATGCAGTTATTCAACTAGTTTGCATTCTTTAAATGTCCTAGATTTGCTACAGGAGTGGGAGGAGAAAATTTTACAGCAGGACCTCCTGTATTCTTGTAAGGACCATTTCTCTATATTTGAAGTAAAACCTATGTCTTTCTAGTTGTATGTTAACCAATTCCTAGAAAATTGTATGATTTTAGTTTAGGTGGAATTTATGGCACGAGGTGATTG
>VYXH01002935.1:366533-376566 GCA_013397275.1 Burhinus bistriatus | reverse complement strand
AGGGATTGTCCATCTTGAGGAATACCTTTCTGATGAAAGAGTTCTGCTAAAATCAGGCCAGTTTCCTCTTATCAGACCATGCATCGATTACCTGCTCCGAATGCTATAAACATAAATCCTTTCCAGAAGCAGTTTCATTCACCCTTGTGAGGCTATCTGTCAAGTCTTTGGTAACATAATACTTGTTACCTTAGAAACTTGCAGGTGTTAAACGGGTGTCTAGGAGAGAACAACATTACAGATCCCACAGGGCCATTTTGTTTTCCTCTAATGACAGGGAGTATCTCCTACCAGGAGGAGCAGTTTCTGGTTTTGCATGTGATACAAAATACCATTACAGAATTTCAGATTACTAAATGATACTTGACTGGAATTTGAACGGGTACTGACTTACTAACTGAACATATATTTGCAAGTCTCTTGTAATTTTGCACCCGTGGGAGAGAGGAACCAAAAAGGACTGTTTTTTCTAGCTCTAGCAAAAATGAAAATTAGGATTCAACTTGCAAAGCCAAAATTGCATCGTCCCCCTTGTGCAGATCAGAATGAGGATGAGTGCAAGAGAAGGCCAAGAGAAGAATTTTACTTCCATGTATAGTTTGATTTTGTAAGATATCGGTCCTATTTCTATAAAATCAAAGTTAGCTGATTTCTTCAAAAAAAAAATTCTTTCATTTTTTAAAGATTGCACTTACTCAGCACCATCTAGTGGACTGACTGCTATTGTCATTTAGAAAACAGATGGTCTTCATAAACCGTATAGCAAATTAGAGCATGCGATCTTTGCAGTCTGAATAGCGTACCTAAAGTATGTTTGTGACTAGTTTTGCACCAGAGTCAGAAGAACATTAGCAATTGTTTAGTTGAAAAGGAGCGGTGCGAAGGAAAGAAAGTTTAAGATACGTGCGGTTAGTGGTGCCTGTTATCCCCTGCATTCCTTTAGTCCATCGAGCTCCAGCCTGCTTGCCTGCTTCTCTGCCTTTAGCATGTGGTACCAACCGGGTTGTAAGTGTCTCTAAGGAAGGATTTTGGAATACTATTCCTTTGTGCAGTACCACATGGCACAAATCACAGCCTCATTTGTCGCTGTGATATAAATGATAAATACAAGCTGGTGCTAACAGTGAGCTCTGAAGTCCTCACCTGAGGAGAATGCTCTGGAGTCTTTCTAATTTAAATTTTAGGCAAGGAATTCAGTGTTTGGCTCTTTGAAAAGGCATGATTTTGTTCAAAGAAAAAAAAAAATCCCTTGGGAAAACCTCCCTATAGAGTGCACATATGCACTCTATAGAATTGCCAGGTCATCCCAGCAGCTGCCTCAGGACTTGGGAAAAGATAAGGGGTCTGTGGCTCAGGTCTTTGGGGGGCACATAGGAACAGGTTTGCTTTTTCCAGCTCTAGCAAGAAGGGCTGAATCGCTGGAAAAATTACTGTCTCCAGAAGGACTGGGTGTTTCTGCGGCCATGGCTACATCACCAGCATGCTACTGTTCTCTCTTAAATAAGGTTTCTTTGGCAGCAAGCCCTTAATTTTGCAGCTTCAGCTGCAAATGAAGAGAGAGCAAAGGGGGAGATCCTGAGTCTCTGGGCAGAAGACCCCTGACAAAAGCCACAGACATGGGGGAGAGAGCAGACAGACAGCGCACTTGCTCAGTGACCACAGGCGAGCACCAGAGACAGAACCTCCCTCCAGTGTAAGGAGCCGCGAGCACCACTGAGAGCAGGGGGAACTATGGAAAATAGGAGCAAAGCAAAGTTGCATTATAGCAAATGCACCAAGTTGCAATATCTTCCCCTTTAAACTTCCTTGAGTTTTAGCATTTCATCACTTTAGGATCAGTTGTTTTTGTTCCATTCACATGTTTTGGACAAGGAAAATAAGTGGGTCAGTTTTATTCTGTAAATTTATATGCATTAGCACAATAACATTGTGCTGAGTTTTCCAAAAAGCTATTCTTAAATAATTCATAGAAGCATTTAACTTCATTTTTCCAAAATCTAAATATGCAGACTGGTTTGTTTCCCAGGTTTAAGGGAACCTAGCATTTAAATAACATTCTCCTTTCTTCCTTTTCTAACTTTTTAATGTAATGCAGCAGTCAGAATATCGCTTGTCTGCTGGCCTCCTCACAACACTGTATTGTAACGTAATCTCTCTGGGCAGAAGTGGCCAGTTTTTCAGATGAAGAAAATAAAGGTTTAGGGATTTTCCTTTTCAGTTTTCAAGTTTGAGACAATAGCTGTGGATACTGATTGTAGCGTACATGTTCATCCAGTTGAGCGGGTGCAGTCCTGTTTGGAAATCCACTTGTCTCCCACTGACGCCAGCAGGAAATGTGGATCCGAAAAAAGTTATAATGTTTAATTAAACAAATTTAGTGACAGGGATCCTGTTTTGTTAGAGGTTCGGGGATAAATCCTACATGCTGGAAAATAGCTATTTGCAAAGGAGGTGGCTCTGCTTTTGTAGTGGCTGTGAACCAAACATTAGCTAGCATATGGGAATTTAAGAAAACACTTAAAATTGTTTCCTCTCTTTCTGTTTCTCCTCTAGCTCTGGGATTGTACACAGTAAATGCAGTATATGGAGATACTATTACTATGCCTTGTCGTCTAGAAGTACCAGATGGTCTCATGTTTGGGAAATGGAAATATGTAAGTATATCTTATCTTTACATTCATTAGAGCTGGTATAAGATGGTGCGTATTTTTTGTGTGTGAGATTACAAGACTCCAATCGATAGGATTTCTGCCTTGGATACAAAGACATTTATTCCTGTGTTTGTAAGACTGCAAGATTCCAATCTGCATAATTTCTGCCAAGCATAGATTAGAGGTTTGAGGAATTAATCTCATTGTTCAAGAGAAATAATTATTTGGGAGTTCTCTGCCAACCTGTATTAGAGATCTGGCATGTTACCCAGTGGTGTTTCGCTCGCTTGTCAGAGCCACCGTTGTACATCTGAATACTTTTGAAGGAGGGTGTGCTTCCTCCCTGGGAAAGCCCTGTCCCCAGGTCTGGTTCATCTGACAGTCGCTCAATACTGTTTCATGCTTCAGTGCATTTTATGCACAGCAAAGAAGAGGGCAGAGCTGACCTTAGTAGAGTCGCTGGTGGTTTCACTCTGCTGTTTTTGGGGCGCAGGGAACAGAGGGGCACGGCAAAAACACTGGTGCTCTCTTGGTCATCTCGGTCAGCCTGCGGTAGGAGCACCACAGGATGTGCTGCTTCTATATGTGATCAGTATCCCAAGCCAAAAGAAGAATAAGTGTATCAAAGTCAAATGAAACCTGGAAGCATACGTGGAAAAAAGTGCCAGGAGAGCAAAACCCTTCTGCTGCTCAGACTGATATCGGGACAACTGTTTTTCCTGCTTCTGTAAAGCTCATCTAAATCTCCTCTCGTGCTCAAACTGAAATGTTACCAGTAATAACAGGTGATTTCTAATTTTGACAGTGGATTTAAAATTATGTAGTTCTCTCTCTTTAAATGGCATCCACTGGCCTATTTTACAGCAGACTGGTCTGCCACTGGGGATGTTTTGTAATCCCCTGCCTCCTTCCCGTATAGCTGGAAGTTTGCAGCTTTTGCAGCCCTCATCCACTCAAGAGCTCCTGCTCCGCAAACATGTTTTGGGAAATGAAGTCAGAAGTCTGTGGAGAACATGTCCCTAAAAGGGACAGTGAAACTGGTTCATATAAATGCATCCATATGAAGATGCAAGGCTATTTGGAGAAAAAGAAATGCATTCTGTCTTTCAAGTGCATTTGGATTGCTCATCTCAGACAAGTAGCAGGCAGCAAATGGAGATGTTACAGCTTCTTCTGAATGGAAAGGGACATGAAACCCGACATGCAAAAAAGCCCATTCAGTTGCAAGTGTATGGAATTGTTGACAGAGCCCATGTACCCAAGTGAAAGCCATACCCATTCTCCCAGGGCAGCTCCCAGCATGGCAACACTTGTTTTTAAGGAGGGGGGGAGGGTTGATTTAGATTTCTTTTGGTCTGGTTTTTATTTCAAGGAGGGACTCTCTTTTCTGCTGTGCTGCCTTAGGAGCAGCAGTTCGGGTTGCTGGGGAGAGCCTGGGGGCGCAGGGAGACTTGCACCATGGCAGGTGTTGCTTCCCTTCAGCCATCTACCTGTGCGTGCTCACACGCTGGGTAGGCTGACGGAGTTAAGAGCGTGTTTGCACTTGACAGCCAACTTCGCCTCTATCGAGTCAAGGCAAAGCTGCTTTCCTGTGTGACAGACATCTGTAGTAATCCGAGAGTTAAAAGTGGGAGAGGGAGAAAGACTCTAAGGGAATTTAAACTTCACATTAGGCTGTTGCCTCCTGCCCCCTGCCCGGCTCCGACACCGCTCATCTCTTGTCACAGCGTCGTCATGCTTTTGTGGGCTTCTGCAGTCAAGCTGAGGCATTGTGCTGGGAACACTACTGGCATCAGTGCTGCAAGGTGCAAGGGATAAAAGGGAACGAAAACCTCTTCCAGCCCCCAGCACAATACTGAACATAAAGATGGAGTCAACCTTTCACCTCACTCTATTTAAAGGCAGACAGTGTCTGTCCCTGCTCGGGGCCAGGGAGGGGGAGCGGGGAACGAAATCCTGCAGAACTCAGCCTGTAACTTTGTGTCTCATAAAAATAAATTTTTGATATGGCAGGTTTGTGCAAGGCTGTCAACTTTGTATTCCTTCTTAGGATGGCAACTGCATACTTATTAATATAAGCAGGATGTCTCGAAAATGATATTTTGCGGATTATCCTGAGATGCATAAATAACAATATTTGATTGTATGTATATTCCCATGCCACAAGCTCTTGGATCCTTTAAAAACAAAGAAGAAAAAAAAGCTAAAAACTAATTTAGAATAAAATAGGTAGTTATGCGTGATTAAATCCTGCATTTGGAATGAAGTCTGAATATCCCACACAAACAATATGAATATGTAAAACAATCATGAAAAAAAAGGAAACTGAAGCTTCTGAGTCTAGCTTGTGAATGCTTCTATTTCAAATACTTTTTCATACACAGAGGCAGGTGGTGCCAGAACCACCAGCCTTCATCAGAGAAAGCCCTATGCTATGCTAAGATTGAGCTAAAGGATTGAAATTGTTTCTACTGGTGATATTCTTAATGTGTACCATGGCAATCTTAAACTAGCTCTTGTATTACGCTGTATTTCTTGTTTGTACAGCAGAAATTAATCAGGAAAAAAACCATCTGATGTAGTTTTCAGATATTTTTAAATTATGGGTTTGTACCAATTGCAGATCTTCAGGAACTTCGAAATGAGTGTTTATGCAAAATATAGAGGTGTTTATCCTTTTATTATAGGAAATGCCAAATGGATCTCCAGTATTTATTGCCTTCAGATCATCAACAAAAAAAAATGTACAGTATGATGATGTACCAGACTACAAAGATAGGTTGAGTCTCTCAGAAAACTACACATTATCCATCAAGAATGCAAGAATCAGTGATGAAAAGCGATTTGTATGTATGCTAGTTACAGAAGATGATGTTTCCGAAGAGCCAACGATAGTCAAAGTCTTCAGTAAGTAAAACTAGCTGTTACTACCATTAACATTCATCAGCATCTGAATTGTAAATTATGGAAACTTTTGTTTAAGGGAAAGATTAAAGCCAAGAAAGTAAGTTTGGCTGAGTAAATTACTAAGACTAGCAAATTTCTGCAGCTTTCAAAAATGTAATCTACTGGTGGCATTTACGTAACAGGACTGCCTGCACTTGCAGTTTATTCATGATAAGTGCTGGCTCAAAGAGAATTTTAGGCTTTGATAATGACTCACTTATGTGATGTCATTTGGCCTTGGAAATGAAAAATGTAAAATTAGCACTGACTATTTTCCATTTGTTCTCGGAGCGAATTTTTCTGCAGGAGGGAAGCATTAACTGTGTGCGGTCTGCAGGATTAGATCAGTGGAGAGGTTTAAACCAGCTCCGAGCAACTGGTATGCAACGGTATGAACTGTGAGTGAGCGAGAGGCTGGAAAACGAGTTGCTAGCCCCAAATGCTTATTTTTGTTCCCTGCTGAGCCATCAGGAGGAAGACCAGTCTGCTGTTCCGTGTTAGAGCACAGCAAAGTTTATTTGCATTTGATACCGCTACAAACGGATGGCTAAGGCTGATCCGCAGTGCGAACCCCAGCGCTCTGGGGCGCAGTCCTGCTCTGAGCTTGCACGAGAGCGTGGACAAACCTGGCCTCCTCCTGATGCTGCTTCAGAGCAGACAGGTAATCAGTCCCTCAAGCCCTGACTGAGCTTGCGGAGGCATCCGTTACTCCTTTTCAGGGGCACAGCTCTGCCGAGGCTAAGGTTAGTGTTTGTAAATGCTGGCCTACGACTGCAGTGGGTATCTCCCTCAGCTTCCTGTTTTTACATGGCTTTGTTTGGCCTTTGCTGCTCTTCAGATGCAGGTTTACACGGTCAAAGTAAGTCTCTGTTGTGGGAACGCGTTGCTTGCGGGGATGGGCAGTTTGCAACAGATCGCACCTCTGCTGGAAAAACATGAGTTCATGTACTGGAAGGGCACTCTTACTCTTCTCTTAGGGAGAAGGTGTCAGGGAGTCATTGGTGTTGTCTAGGCAGAAGTTTGTCAGTGGCATAAATGCGTTTGAAGCTAGATTAGGAGTCAAGAGCAATTCCTTTCCCTCGTTTCACTTTCCATTTGACTGCAAGAACAATCGAATTAATGACAACAGGGAGGAGTGTGCTCAGCACACATAGTAAACACAGCACTTCAAAGGAAATGAATAAAGAATTATCATGTTTACTTACTGCACAGCAGTAAATATGTAGATGAGACAGTAGTATATGGTGAAACAAAACGCTAACTGCTTGAATTACTGTGTACTGTACTAAATATTAACACAATGCTAACTCAGCCATGGAGCACAGCTTGTATGTTTTATTGTATGCATTAATACTAATAGAGAAAGCTTCTATTTACTAACGAAGATAAGAATAGAGGATGCCACGCGTGTAATATGGCTGACTTAGCATTGCAAGAAGAAATTACCTTTGCAGGTTTTCATTTTGAGTTCGCAACTTTATTTAGGGTTCTCTTAACGTTTCTTCGCGTTTTAACTTTCTTGAGTCTGGTTTTTGGGGGTTCATTTTTTGTTCTTGCTTGCTTGTTCTAATTACAAAAGGCTTAAGAGTAGCCTGCAAGCTTCATTTATTTAACCGGTAGAGTTTCTAACTCATTGAATCACAGATACAGAGCTAGGCTGCAGCAGCGTGAACCCTTGTAAAACAGAAGTCTTATGTACCTGAAACTCAGCTGTATCTCACAAGTCCTGACTGAAGCTGGGTTTCACTGCAGCTTGTCACATCCTCAGCTGTGCTACCTGATTAACTCAGAACTAACGAGCTCAAATGGCTCATTGCACAGGTACCACCTGCTAGTCTCACTCACTGGACTACTCAAACAAGCTCTACCCGCTTTCCAGATGGATCCTGTCAGCATCTTTTTTCTGGGATTAAATGGCCAGTTTACAAAGCCGTGCAGCCCGGCAGACAGGAGCTGCTGCCCTGCTACACCGATGCTTGGCTTTTGCAGGCAGTGAGCTCTTTTCCCCTCTGTTATAGGGCCCATATGGAGTCACAAAGTACTCTGGCAAGCTCTTAAGCCGAGAGATAAGCAGTGTGCTGAAGTTGCAAACCACCAAAGTGGGCTCTGCTGCTGCCAAGTTTAAAATTTCTTCTCGCTTCGGACGCTGAGCTAGTAAATGCCAAATAACTCTTCTGTAGTGAATTACCTTGGTGCAGGTGCTGCGGCTGTGGGGATCTGGCAGTAAATGTTCCCTTTCGGGGGCTGCTCTGGGGGAGCAGGTGGTGGCCACTCAACAGGAGCACCTGCTCGGTCACCAGAGCACTCAAAATAGGCACAGGGGCCACCGAGGTCCAGGTCCTCCCCTTCCCTGGGGGGCGGGGGGGCGGTCCAAAGCACGAAATAGGTCTTCTCAAACCAGTCCTGGGCAAGACGAAAGGAAGACAAGCTGAGGTGGGGGACGGTGTTGTGGTTTGCTCAGCTGCTAACTGACAGGCAGACTGCATAGAGATTTTGGCAAGATGGTGTGAAGTTCACTTTGGGCTGGGACTACTGACATATGTACATAATTTCATAGGGAACTTGATTTGGGAAAAAGGGTCTGTAAGCTGACGTGGTTAAGGATGTTTCAGTCTTTAAAAGTATATAATATGTGTGCTTATTTAAGCAGTATAGCTAGGGTGTAGAGGCTTTCTTCAACTGTATAAACATTGATTTATTCCTCCCTCCCCCCTTCCCCTCTTCTTTTAAAATTGTGGGGAAAACTGTCTCTTTTGGAGATAAAAATTTGCATTCCGGGCTTCAGGCCAAACTGTTTTAACAGACAAGTTATATAGTCTCTAGAAAGTAGTTTTTTATGATGGAAACACTGATAGATCCTCCACTTTGGCAAGCTAAGAGGTCCATCTACCATAATAAGAGTAAATAAGAAGACATACTGGCACTGAAGAAAAAGTTTATTTTTTTTTTTAAGAGAGTCATAACTAACTCAGAATCAGTTAAAGTAATTACACTTATCTCTGTCATCTGAATTTCTTAAATGTAACAGTCTCAGTTAGGAAAAATAAACATTAGAAGAATGATTAGGTTGAATTTGTTCCTTTATAATGTGACAGCTCAGCTACAGTAATATCCACGGTAAAGTGGCTTTTCTGTTGCTGTAGTTTCTGTACCTTCTCCAGCACATGTATCGTATAAATCATATAGATCAGATCAGGTTCTTTCCTCCCAGGTGCTGAACTAGTCTGCCTGGCTAAAATAGATATTGTCAGAATGAATGGAATTCATTATGGAAGGTATGACAAATTTTAAGGTGATGGGTTTTCCTTTTTAATGAGTTTGCTAATATTGATGTAGAAGTATCTAGTTTTTTCTTCTTCTAATGGCAAAGCATAAGGAAGACTATACCGGGGTAGATTGTTCTATTTAGTCTCAAAGTCCATGTATCTTTTAGTATCTTATTGTTTTTCAAACAGCTGTTTCTGCTCCCTTCACTAGTACTTTTATCCTATTTATGTTTTAGAACAACCCTCTCGACCAGAAATCTTACATCAAGCAGACTTCTTAGAAACAGAGAAGCTACAAATGGTAAGAGCAGCATTCTTCCTCAAAGTTACGTGCCTGGTGGCTGCCTGAAGTCCCTTTACAGTCAAGACGGAGAGAGGTGATGGACTGAGGCTCAGAGAGGGTGCGTGCGTGCACATCTGCCTGTGAGAGATCATGGTCTATAGCCAGGCTGAGTGCAGGGGAGCTCCCTTGCAACTACTGTATTAGCCCTGCCTGATCCTGCAAATAGGGGGCCATCCTGATCTTAGACCCACCACTGAACCCTCTTCCAAATTGTACCTAAGCCTCACTGATGGGATGTGTCCTGCTTTCAAAAAAATGGTTGGGGCTAAGCATTTGAACTTGCTGGGAATATTTACCTGAAGCAGCATAAGTGAAAACAGAATTATGTTAAAACATAGTGGAGAAAAACCGTGACTAATTCCTATCTGTTTTGCAGCTTGGGGAGTGCGTTGCAAGAGATAGTTATCCTGAAGGAAATGTTACGTGGTACAAAAATGGGAGAGTTCTGCAGCCCTTGGAAGAAGGTACGGTTCAGTAATGACCAATGTCCCTGAATCCACAGACAGGTGTATGCATGAAGAACTGTGTTTGTAAGTGTTGCTCGGCTTTAATGTACTGTTCCTTTGAGGAAGACTACTCATATGGAAAGATGGAACTGGAAGGAAACTTCTAGACTTTTCAGAGCAGCCAAGCTGTGCCATATAATCTCTCTCTTTCCATTCCACCTTTAAAACCACATCAGGGGGACGGGGGTTGCCTTTGTTAATGCTATTGCAAAGCTAGTCTTGAGTTTCACACTTGTCCAATATTGTGTTTTGGACCATGCAGATCATCATCTCCTTATACAGGTATTTATTTTCCAGGATATTTAGGAAGAATTCCCCCCC
>VYXH01002935.1:294685-366492 GCA_013397275.1 Burhinus bistriatus | reverse complement strand
TTTCAACTTTGATTTTGACAGGCTGATCAGACCACAATATTTTACCTTCCATAAAACAGAGAATATTTACAAAATTAAGTTATACATGTGATCCTAAAAATTGGTTTTGCCAGCATTTTTGAGACTGCCTTTCTGTAACACCAGTTTGCAATTAGGTGTTTTGGTTTTTTTTATTTGATTTAAAATGTACAGTATGTTGGGAGTATGTTGTTGATAAAACATTCCTGGTATACGTTAGTGGCAATACTAGAGGAAAACTGTTTGTACAGTCTCTCGGGTAATTTGTCATGTTTGCAGCCTGATAACAAATACAGAGCAGGCAACAAAATGTAGGGAAAAGGTTGTAAGTTCTGTCTGTGTGACACTGAAACAGTATTTCCTTTTCAGTTGTGGTCATAAATTTGCAAAAGATTGTGAACAAATCAACTGGACTTTTCACCATGACATCATCTCTTCAGTACATGCCAACGAAAGAGGATTCAAATGCCAAGTTTTCTTGCGTTGTGACATATTACGGACCATCTGGCCAGAAAACAATACAGTCTGAACCAGTTGTCTTTGATGTTCACTGTAAGTTATTAAAAAGCATCTATTGCCATACAAAGTCTACCTTGGGGGAAAAAGCAAAATCAGAGACAGTTTTCAAAATTACAGAGACATTGCTGCTTGGCTGTTGAGATGGTTTCTCCAAAGCTGGTGCGCAGCAAGAAGGTCCGAGTACATTGTCTGTGTAATTTTTACTTGTCTTCAGATTCACCTGAGATTTGCTTCTTTCTAACAGCAGAATACTGAATATCAAGATTGCATTGACAAAAGGAAAGTGGCAACTACAAAAAGTTACAGTGAAATGGGCTTTTCAAACCTTTCACAGAAGTTAGAATGGTTGATTAGAGTGACTCTCTGTGCCCACTGAAATATGCAATAAATACACAATTTAGTTTTTAGTGTACTCAAATGTTTTTCATTTTTGCAAAGTCAGCGCCATACAGCTAATGCTGACAGTCTACCTTGCAGAAAATATAGTTGCTTCTCTACAGGTGTAAGATGCTGATTTTTACATTTAAAACGTAACGTTTGGATATATTGGTAGTACAGAATTTGTGTAAATAATTACCTCCAGCTGGCTGAAGTCCTAGAGCAATTCCCTTACTGTGTTACTGACCAACGTGGAAATTGTAATTCTCCTTTGAGTAAAGAAAACGGACAGTTGGCAAGGAAAGGTCAGAGAGGGTGGTAGCAGTTAGCGAACATGGAAGGGGCATTTCAAAGTCTTGTAAAACGACACTTCTGAAGGACTGTAGAAGGCAGCAGGTCATAGCAGAATGAAGAGGAACAGGAGATACGCAAGATGCCCAGTCAGGTGTTATCTTTCTGTACACTTCAGGTAATACCGCAGCTTATAAAATAAAAGTCCCTGTTTTGGGAATGATGGGATCCAAGTATACAGCCCAGACATCTCATAGGGCTTTAGAATACATTGTGTAACAGCTCTGTAATCCAGTTGAATACAAAGGGAATTAGTAATGCAGAGTGGAGTTCTGCAGCCAGCAGGTGAGCTCCATTGCCTTGAAAACAAAGTGGTAGGGTATGTTCTACCAGATATTAGTTGCTTCTCCTTCATGCATAAAGTTTGTTGAGCAACAGAATAGGGGATCAGTTTTGACCTTGGTCAAATGAAATCAAATCAGATGTGGGAGCAGTTGCTTCTTGGTTTCACGTGGAGAAACCAGAGTAAATTAAGGTCACTTTTTCACCAGCTGTTTCTCCAGAATGGCAACTGGCAGAACTAATGGAGAAGAAAACCTCTGGGATAGTAACCATTTTCCTTTGAAATAACATAGAGATTTCAAGCCTTCAGACACCAATCCCATCGCTTTAAAGCTTGAGATTTTTTTTCGGTTTTGTTTTAGAGTTGGGTACCAAATTTCACTGGGGTTTTTTTCTGTCACCTGTGGAGCCCTGTGACTGTGAATAACTCGAGCTGTGAGTCACAGATGTTCACAGTAATGTCACAGAATTGTAATGACCAGAAAGCACTTGTTGCTGTTACTTGCCAAGAGATGCTCTGCGGTCCCCACTTCCACACCACTTTAATGCATTAGGCTACTTCGCCTGTTGAGGATGAGGCTCTTGCACATTTCTGTGATGATGTTCTATGTGCGCCTGCGGTTAGGAAGGAAACGTGAAGGAAAACAATGCTGCACAGTACTGCAGAATACTCACTGCGCCAGATATCACATACGCTCCATATTAAAGATTTCATGTTTGCTAGACTAGCTCTTTTAATCCTGGTCTAGCAACACACAATTTAAGGTAGTTCTTCCTCCGGAGATGGGTAGGTAGTATCAGTGTACTGCTAATTAGCCAACAGCAAGAGGCAGGCATGCCCTTCAGTACCCCTTCAGTACTGAAGAGGCCTCAAGTATCAACTTTGTTTGGCTTTAGAGTACAGGGTTACCCAATTTTCTTTCTGAGTATTTTGATTCACTGTAACTTCAATTCCTTACTCTGCTCAAATGCATCTCCAAATGAGTTTTTGAAACTCTCATTAATAGATGTCCAAAGCTTCAACAGATGGATTTCTTGACTGATGTTAGTTGATGATGACGTGACTGATTTGGTTTTGTTTTTTTAATTTGGTTCAGTGATCCTAATTAGTCTATTTCTCAATAAATGTGATTTTTTTTTTTGAGTCAAATGTAATGCAGATGAAAAACAATAGCAGACTCCGACTCTAAGAAATGGAATGAGAAATGGAAGTCTTTCTTTCAGCTTTTTTTTTCAGATTGACTGTCAAAACTATCATGTTTTGCATCTCTGAAGCAAGTAGAAAAAAATCATAAAGAAGACCTGCTGTTCATTCTGGTATCTAGTGAGAGATTCCTTGCAACTTACCCATTTATCATAAAGAAATGGGGAGAGCACGCTTCGAACTATTCCCACACAAGATTTCATTGAAGACCTGTTCAATCAGGATTTAAGAAATGTTTTACTGTTGTTTTTAGCTCTGGGTTAGTGCAGTCTCTAGTACTCGGGTGTTTAATACCTAGTTGACATCCTGGAAGCAGCCAGCCACTGTAACCTAGTACAAGAAGAAGAGCGAGTTAGCTCCTGCCAAGCTGGGTGCTAGCTGGAAATGGATGACTTAGCTCAGCTAGCAGTAATTATCAGTACTTAACCATGGGCTCTGGTTTGCAGCTGTACAAGCAAGCTACCACAAGTAACATGAGTAATACAAGAGAACTCCTGGAGCTGGACGGTTAGATGGTATCTCAGATACCTAAATTATCTAGACTCCAATTGTGTTGGGCCCTGCTCAGCATTAATCAGTGTAAAAAGATAATGCTTGTCAGGCAAACTTTCCAGTCATACCCTGTTGTTAAGTGTCTGTCTTGTTACGGATAAACTCCTTTACATAACAGATTAGACTCAAAGACACTTTATGCTCGTGCTGCTTCCAGCGTTGGTATTTTTCTTGAAATTATGCAGAATGACGTCAGTTGTGGCCATGGCAGGTCTGGGATAGCAGCATTCATTTACTAAATAACTGCCTTTTGGTGCTGGCTCTCAGAATCTTGCTCTTGCAGAAAAAAGCAGATACAAAATCTCAGGTTTACAAAAGCACAAGGCAAGATGGGCCAGGCCAGGGATATGTGCCACTGAGAAGCAATATATAGCTTCACCAGGATTCTCCTGTTTATTAGTGAAAGCAGGGGAGCACATTACACATGCTAAGCAGCACTCAGCATTGCATCGAACACTGCGTCTTCCTGTCATCAGGTTGTGTCTTCCTCAGAAGGGATGAGAGAACAACTTATTTAGTCTTTTACTATTTACTTCTGTAGATTTATTTTTCTTTTCCAGTTTAGAGAATGAAATTAAAAATTTGCTCCTGGTTGATTGCGGTAGATAGAAGGGTAAGATACTCCTCCAGGGAAGACTGGTGGTTTACAAGAATGTCGTTCTTGTTTAACTGTGTCCATTTTTAATCCAGTTCTCCATCTCTGTTGGAAAACCTGTTCCAAATTAAAGTCCTAAAGTCTTTCTCATTATAATTCATCCCTTTTCAGTCTTGAGACGAAGCTTAAGCAATGCCAGGGTATATCTAGACATCCTTTATGATAACTTTTTCACATAAACTGGACAGAAGGAGATACAAGTTTCTGCAGCAGGCTAGCTTGCCAGACAGCTCCTGAAACTGGGGTTTTTGGCCCAGCAGCCGCCGCCAAGAACCGTGTATTGTAATTCCTGGCCCACTACTTCATCACATCTGTTGCATTCCACACCAGCAGCGATGCTGGACTTCCCTTTCCTAAGCAGGCAAAGCTGTGCTTCAGCATTGAAGGTACTGAGATGGACGCTGTTTGGACATAGAAGGAAGCCGAGGCAGTGGCATCTGAAGGAGGGAGGATGTGGCTTGTTGAAACCCAGTACTCCTCCTCCTATGACAAGGAGTGAGATGCTGTGTTAGGGCTCCCAGTCATCGAGAAGCCACAGCAAAATGCAGCTCCTGTTATTGAGAAATCCCATAGCAGAAGACAGACATGATTAATGCCTTAAGGGTCGGAAGGGCTGTAGAGCACATGCTTCACTGAACACCCAACATCAACTGTCAGGCAAGGGTTTCTCTGCCTTGTAGATTTTTTTTTATTTTTTTTTTTTAGGATCTGATAAGGTGTATTGTACTGTGTCTTAATGCAAGACTGGCATTTTGGTAGAATTTTATTTATTCATTGAAATTAAAACAGAGTGAGTTATCTGTCCATATTATTGCCTTTAATTTTGTTCATTTTACTTTGTTTTTGAAAAATTATATTTAGGCTTCTACTTAGAAAGAATAGCATCTATTAAAGTATACTCTGTCTTTGCCTTAAAAAATTACCAAAGTAAAATGTAAGTTATAGTTCAACTTCACTAAACATGACAGAAGTATGTTGCATTCACAGTTCTGTTGACTATGTTAAGGGTCCTATTATGTTCACTAAATTCATCTTTCTGAAAGCCTGTTGTGATCAGAATATAGAATAGACTGAACATAGTTGCTTCATTCATATTTCTTTCTTTTTAATGTAAGAAGGCTATTATCTAGTACTAACACAAGGCGTTGAGAGCTTCAGTTGTTTTTCTGATTGCTGCAGTCCTCCAAACAGCAAGCTTCACAGAGGACAAGTTAATCCCTCATAATGCAATCACACTATGAAACTGTTCATACTGATCAAGGTGGTTTTTCTTTTTTTCTTTTAAGCACATCGCATGGTTGTAATCATTGCGGTTTCAGTTACAGGTATTTTGTTGAAGAAAAATGAATTTTGTATCATATGGCTTCTTTGCACTTAACTTCATTGGCAAAAATACAGAAAGTGTGATTAACTTCACTTTTTTTATAAGAAGATCTACACATGCAAATACCTTCACGTGTTTGATGATACAATGGCATACTCTTCAGCCATGAATATCATATGCATAGTGTTACTATGTGGTTTTTTGCAGAAACTATTAAATGTGTACGTTATTTTCACAGATCCAACAGAGAAGGTGACTATTCAAGTGCTGCCACGAAGTAGTACCATTAAAGAAGGCGATAACATCACTCTGAAGTGCTCAGGAAATGGCAACCCTCCTCCGCAGGAGTTCCTGTTTTACATTCCAGTAAGTCCTGCCTCACTGTCACTGCAGAGTGAAACATTCTGTATCATCCCTTCCTACAGCCATTGCTGCATGTCAGAGTATTAAGTGATTTTAGAACAAATGAAGGAAGGAATTTGACGTGACTAAGACAGAAGATAGGCATCGGCTGCTATATCAGACTCTGAGAACATCTCACCTGAGTTGGCAAAATATTTTGAAAAAACCTCTCCTTGCCTCCACCCTGCCTGAAGTTTTTCTGGGGTTTGGACCTAGTAAAAATTGCTAGGCTTCTTCTCCCATCATCAGATATTTTGATAAGAAGCAGTTTTGACAAAAGGGGTTTAGCACTTCGAGTAAAATCACCTCATCTGTTGTCATAAGAGCCAAAGATCCAGCAGTGAAAGTACAGGAAATTAATTCAGCTCTTTTTTGGACGTTCACAGATCAATCTTTGTGCAATTTCTTTTCTTTAGTTAATGATTTGTTTGGTGGCATAATAACACAAGAAAGAACAAGTGTGACAGCACAGGAGAAAGCGTAGAACAAATCTGTCAGATGCATAAGATGCAGATTGAGAAAAATAAAAGCTTTGATACAATTAGTATTGGTGAAATCCACAGACAGCTGTGGCTTTATATTCTAAGATTCCTAGTTCTGCTTCCTGTGTCCTGCTTCTCTCTCCTATTTTATATCCCTTTTTTTGTTCCTACTGCAGTAGTGAGCAGAGCTGATGTTGAGAGAGGCCAAAAGCAGTGGCATACTTTCAGGTATTCCAAAAACCGCATATCGCCCTTTGAATATAGTCCTCATTTACTTTGGACTCCTGGCATGTTTGAATTGCTGAAGAGCAGCAAGGGAAACTAGGAGCTGAAGGCCTCTTAGAACAGCTGTTTAGATTCAGTGAGCCATCCTAGGGACTCTTTATATGCCAGGGGAAAAGTTTAATGGTATCTCTTCTTGCTCCATGATCACGGTGAGTGAGCTAAACACCCCAGTGTCTCCCTGCTACTAGTCCTTTCTCTCAAGGAGAGCTGGAATCGGTGATTTCTTTGGAAGATTTACAGGTGTCATAAGTCTTCCTGGATTCAGAGATACAAATTAGGGTTTCATTCTATGCTTGTTTCAAAGCTGATCTAAGTCAGTCATTTGTAATCAGGTGAAAACTGGGGAACTGGACAGGCAGAAAGCAACACTTGCTGTCTAATTCAAAACACCAGTTTCTGTACATAACTGCATGTAAGGTGGTGTAGACCCTAACAGGCTCTATAACGTGATGTGGATAGAGCAGGGTATGCTTGTGCTGTTTAAAAATGCACTACGCTTCATTTCATTATTTTTCCTAAATCTAATATATCATTTCAGATACAGATTTAGAAATACATTTTTTGCTCTTGTTCTGCAACACTCTTATTCTTAGACTGTTTCAGTCTTTTGTTTTCTTCCCTTTTTCTTTCTGCTGAACTTTCAAATTTTGTATTTTAATGTCCTCTTAGAATAAGTTAGTCTCTCAATGAAGAGAGTAAGCTTTGAATTGTGTTTTTTAAAACAATGGTGACATGCAGGAAATAAACCTCACTATTATTAATAGGTAACTACAGTGATACGGTGTCTATACATATTTTGGAGTATTTCAGCATCCTTATAATAAAAAAAAAATCCTCAACAAAAATGAATGGTTTTAGCAGGCCCATGTACAATAAATGATTTGTTTTCCATCCACAGGGAGAAACAGAAGGTATAAGAAGCTCAGATACTTACTCAATGACAGATGTGAGACGAAATGCAACAGGAGAATACAAGTGCTCTCTGACTGACAAAAGCATGATGGACTCGACCACCATCACTGTACACTGTAAGTCATAGCATTTTGCACTCCTAGGTAAGATACAAACCTGTCTTGTGCCTTCTAGGATGGTAGTGTCAGGTTTTGGGGTTTTTTCTTTTTTTTTTTCCTTTTTTTTTATGTTTTCTGAAGTATTTCTGTTTGAAAACCTTAACTTCCTCAATTCATTGGCTTAGATAGTTTTGCACTGTTACATACAGTGAAAATTCAGATATTTTTTTGTTTCACTCGTGGACATGTATATGGCAAATTATTCTGCTCCAGCTGTGCCTTAGAATGTACTCAAACACACAAGCTGGCCACAGTCATATCACTGAAGGTCGTGCTTTACAGTCACATTATTCTAATGTCCTCTGATCTTATTTCAATGAGGTTAACATGTAAGGAGTCTAGAGAAGAGACTTAAGAATTCATTATGTTCACATAGGACAAGTTGCTTTTTTCACCTTTCCCAGAATCATGACAGCTACAGAGCTCAGTAGAGTTTCTTTAGCTGGATACTAGGGTATGTACTCACATCTATCAGCACCACTTTAAAAGCACCCACTGAACTGGTTGAACCATTGAAGCAATGATTGCGTTTAGTCTGTTTGGGTGAGAAAACAAGAGCAGGAACTCTTTCAAACTTTGCTATGCTATTACAGGCTGTGAAATGAGACTCAGGGCAATGACACTAGGTTTCCCTTGGAATAACCAATGGTCTGTAGTCTTCCCAGTAGCATAAATACCTTTCATAGTTTATAGGTTCAGAGGGACATGATGGATAATGAAGTTTAGAGACTTCCACAGTAGTTATACTTTACACAAAAAGAAACTTCATGTTTGTATACGTGGTTTTTGTGTTGGTTTGTTTTTGTTGTGTTTTTTTTTTTTTCTTGAAAGAGGTACAATGCATGCAGGAAATATCTGTACATTAATAATTACAGTATTCCATTTAATGAATACTTTGCATTTAATAAAGTCATCTCCTGTTTTGCTGCCCACCCCTTCTCTTTGCCGAGTCAGGGTATGTAAGATCTGAAGAGAACTCTGTACTATTGCCACTAGCTGCCCAATATCAAAGGTAGCTTGCTGGTAGCTTGCTGTGGTATAACTGACCCTTTTATTTTACTCCAAGTGGATTGCATGTCTACTTGTACTTCCATAAAGAGTTGCTCTAAAGAATGACTTCTTCGGCTCCCAGTTATTTATAACAAGCCAGTTTTCCTTTCTCTGCTATATTGTCTGCATGTCAGAAGAGCTTTGCTACACGAGAGAAGTATGTATTTTCTTGACAGAAGTCTTTCCAGTGTTGTCAGCTAGTGCAGCTACTCAGAACTCTCATAGGTACAATCTAGTACCCTGCTGCCTTACTTCACTTAGGGTTCCTTTGTTTTGTTTTTCTTAAACACCTCTATCTGCAGTAAAGCCTTTGCTTGAGTGAGGCACAGTGGCCTGGAATAGTTCTGTAATTCCTGAATGCCCAGACTGTGCCCTATTTAAGCTACTTCAGCGTCTTTCCTTATGCTGGGCTAAAGCATTTCTGCAGCAAGTTTTCTTGTGAGAACTCCTCTGAAAAAGTCATAAAACCTCATAGAGGCTTTATAATATCCTCCATCCTTCAATTGCTTACTTTATATTAATTTTCCAGCATAACTCACTAATTCTCGGTGCTTTCTCCTTCTAATGTACGTATATATTTTTGATGTTAGAACTTCAGCTTTTTTTTTTTATGCCTCCATGATGTTTTTTGTTCTTCAAGTACTACGTATAAACGCCTGTCAAATCCTACTTTTTCTCCATCTTTTGCTTTATTACTTACCTTTTCATATATGGATGAATATTCCTGTCTATGCTGTTGCACTGAAAAAGGCCTTCATTCTGAGTCAGGGCTTTTTGTTTCTTCACATCTGATCTTGACACTTTATATTTTTTTATTTTCACTTAAAAAAAACCTAAACGACACAACAAAAAAACAGGCAATATAATAATTTGAGTTCAAACCTGTGAATCTATTTAAAGTAATTTGTTATATTTCAACTGTAGTGCTTTTTCCCCAAACAGATTTTCTTGAGCATTATAATTACACTGGTTCCTTTCAGTGTCTACATAGGGAAAGCTTCTTGCTCGTATGAAAACACATTAGCACATTATAGCCCTTAAATATTTTTGTAGCGAAATATTCTGGCTCAATAACAAGCTCTTTTTTTTCCCAAGATGAATGTAAATTATGAGATTCATAGACAGCTGAAAATTGACATTAAAGCAGCTGAGTTACCCGTAATGTTTAGGGAAATACTTTATAAAGCAAATTGAGAGGGGGAAGAAACACATTTCCTTACCCATAAAACATAAGGGACAAACTGGACAACCTGGGCTCTTGCCCCTTAGAGCAGGTGCAGGATCTGTGCAGCAAGGTCCCAGTTTAAAGTCCAGCAGAACTGAGTGCTTGTGGTTGGCATGATTTGTCCCTCAACAAGAGGGAGCAACAGAAGAGGATTTACGTTGTGGGTTTGGGGTTTTTTTAACACCAGGTTGTTAATTTTCTGCCAGCTCTGTGCCTTGAGTGAGTTTGCCCAGGGTCAGGTGAGCCAAAGTGGCAGAGGCTAGGAAGGAAAAGGAGGGGGCTGTGGCAGAACCTGTTTACAACCACTTAAACTGCTATAGAAGCACAGCCTGTGCGAGGTAAGGAAAGCATCTAGCAATAGAGGACGGGTGTACCTTCCCTCAGCTATGAAGAAGCGGGTGACTTTCCACTTTATCTCTTGCTAGACTGGTTTCAGCACGTACAACCCAGTATGGAGTAGGGCTCTGTAACTTCCTCTTAGTGATGCTTTCCTTTCTGCTAAAATATGTTTTCTGGGGAAACAGATTAGGAAACCTTCCAGTAAATTAAAAGATTTTAGAGATTTACCATTTGTGTTTCTCCATAGGTATTTTTTATAGTCTTTTCTTGTGCTTACAGACACATTGAAAACACAGGGGAGATCACCTTTTGAATGTTGCATGGAAAAAATCTTCTGTTCTCGGTATACTAGGAAAAGTTTCTGGTTGCCTGCTAGTATATTTAGGGAGTTCAGACTACAGGCAAGTTCTGTGCATACTTTTCCCAGTTGTAGCACAGTATACCATCAGAGGCCTCCTTTAAATGCTGGCAGCCTGTCCTATGTGCAGTAGAGTTTCAAAACTGAAATGTTTGCTCCAGTCTTCCCCACATTAATTCCATACCTGTCTCACATGATGTGGTAATACATGCAGAATGCACTGTTTGCCTCTTCCCTGTGCTACTTGGTATGCAAAGACAGCGCTGAAATCAATGGAAGACTTCAAGTGAGACCACATTAAGAGCTAGCATATATTGAAAATGGTGCCTGATGAGAAGTTTGTTTATGAAGAACATTTCAAAGCCAAACGGGAAATGCATGGAAAATTCTTGCAACAAAGTTTTTCTTTCAATGGCAAGGAAAATGAATTTTGACTGTCTTCTGTATGCAAGAAGTATTTTCTCCTCATACTTCTGTACCAAGAAGAGATTATTTACTAATGGAGCATATAAGCTAAGAGGTAAAAATATCTACATCACATTTCTTTGTGGACCCTACAGATAAACTGGCAGAATATTAATCCAAATCAAATTGCCCTGTGGAGACTTACTAGAGGGAATCTTGTGCTAAATAGTAGCTTAATTCTATACTTACCTCATAAATCACCTTACAAATACTGCTCTGAGCTATGCAGTTCATCTCGCACACTGTAAATTTTCCTGAACTTCTATAGCAACCGAGACCGCTGTGTGAGAGGGACTGTAGTCTCAGTTATACCACAAAAAGGGTGGGGTGGGGGATGCAAGCACGCTACCCAGGAGGAAGACTGGGTTGAAGGATTGCTCAGGGCTCAGTGTCAGTCTTGCCCAAGATGAAGGCCAAAAAATTAGTAAATTTCTGCTTCCTGTGATGTATGTGAGAGGAGCCCCTCCTGTCTGGTCTTAGGTGATCCCATGGGTTTGAGGTGCTGTCTTGCTTCAAAGAGCAAAAGGTTTAAGTCCGTGTTGAAGGAGAGTCACCCTGAGGGGAAAAAGAAAAAAATAATTTTTAGCTTTTTCTTCAGCCACCCTTCTGCTGTGGTAGTATGTGCTCAAGAGTAACAGAGCAAGAAGAAACACATGCCATGCACCATCTGAACCTATATACAAATCCTCACTAACTGAGTCTTGTGGGGTTTTTTTAATTCCTTTTTTTTTTTTTTTTTGGTGGAAGCAATGGTAAGATCTGGAGAATCTTGTTAGCTCGGTTGCATTTACTAGTTTGAGGAGGCAGGGGGAGAAATCCCTGTAGGAGTACAGAAACAAAATGCCATTTTATCTCTTCGGTAAGTTCTTTGCTTTACTCGTGCACAGATGAAAGTACAGTTCATGTGACCTCTCAACTAGGCTTTAGACTCGTAACACAGATAATAATGCAGACTAATAGTACTGGACAGAACCTAGTTGTTTCCTGAAGTTCTGCCTTTAATTATAATGGTGTTCCCAGGCAACCACGGAATGAAGCAGTAGCGAAGTTCATTGTTCTGTTAAGGAAAACTCGCTATTTTCCCTTTCTCCTACCAACTGTGATTTTGCCTCAAGCTTTTTTTAAACTCCGCTTAAAAGCCAAAAGGATGTCTTGCAGTCCTTTTCCAGCAAGTACTATATTCATGGTGAAATCATGTGTGCTTGCCGTTTGAGTCTGTGTGTGTGTGCATCTGTGATAGTCATTCGACCAGGCAACTTGGCTTACAAGCAAGGCGCTGTGAGAGGGGAAGCAAAATAGAGGTTTAGCTTAGCAAACTCTGCTTTTCTTTCAGTGTAGGTTTTTTGGGGTTTGTTGGTTTTTTTGGTTTGGTTTTTGTGGGTGCGGGTTTGTTGGTTTTTTTGGTTTTGGGGTTTTGGGGTTTTTTTTTATTTGTTTGGGTTTTTTGGGTTTTTTTTGGTTGTTTTTTTTGTTTGTTTGTTTGTTTTTTGTTTTTTTTTTTTTTTTAAGAAACTGCTAGCCCGCCAAATCCATATAGTGGGAAAAATCTTAGAGCAGTGTTTCCTGACCTGTGTGTTACTGGCTGTCGTCCTGCCTTGTGTCAAATGCAGCTATCAGTGACTGCAGGTTCTCTGGAGCCAAAACAGGTCAGGCAAAGCTCGGGCTCCGAGTTACACAGAAATGGCTTTTAAAGTTACAAATGAAAACAAATTAATCAAAGGGCCTCATATGTGGCCCTCCAACCCTGTAATTCAGACCCCTCGTCCCTTCAGTCAGTATCATGTCTCCTGCACCCTGTATTGACCATCCTCATCCTCTCCAGTTGCTGAGGATAAAAATCAACTTGTATTATCAGATTCAAGAAAGTTACCCCTTGTCCTCCTGTCCTCTTCTCCATGCTTACTGTTTAGGTTAATCTGTCCCCACTTGCACGAGTCCTCCCCTGAAGACACGTTCCTACCTGGCCCATAGCAAGCTACCCTCGCAGCAGTCTGTGCTGCCCCTTTCAAGATGCACATACTGCTATGTGAAGTACTCCTTTAGCTTCTTATACCTGCTCTGTCATTTTTTTTTCAGCAGTACAAGGTGAAAAAAAAGTATCCATTTGTCTAGTGATTAGTGAGTTTTTGCTTTTCCTTTTAGCCTGTAATTACAGTAAAAACATGAATGTTCTGCAGTGCCTATTTTCAAATAATTCTCTCTTCTCTCTTACTTGTAAAATGGATTTAGATTTTATTGAACTGAAATCTTGAATTTAATGAGGGCAATTAGTCACATTTTCTTTCCTTGGTAAGCCTTTGAAATCAGCTAGGCATTCTGAGATGAACTTTTGACAAACATTCTTTCTATCCCAGATTTGGATTTGCAGCTTACTCCTAGCGGAGAAGTCACAAAACAGATCGGAGAGGCCCTGCCTGTGTCATGCACTATTTCTTCTAGTAGAAATGCAACTGTGTTTTGGATAAAGGTCAGTAATTAATCTACTTCACACTTCATCTGAGTGTTCACCTCTTCATATTACTGCTGCTACTTCAGTGTTTTGGAAGGGAGGAAGACATTCATTGGGCTTTTTTAAGAATATTGTTAAAACGAGTCTTAGACGTATTGCTAAAACGAGGGCTACTGACTCAAGTTGATGACTGAAAAACAGTTACTGTAATTACCGGCTCAATTTTCAAATGGAGAGAAGTAATGCGCCTGCTGTAAAACAAATGCAACTTTTTTGAAATGGTCTATACAAGGCCCTTTGAGAATCGGATCTCTCTAAGAAGGAAAGCCCATTTGGAGGAGTTTGGATTCATTAATCGTTTTCTGAGGGGCAAGCTTGGTCTTGGTTCCAATAAACATAGCAAAAGGGCAACACATGTTGAGAGATCGGATGTTAGCAACTGGTGTTCTGTGGCTGGTGAAAAAGGTAGTTACCATAGATGGTGGGTTTAAATTAAACCTATACTACTGGAAACTAAAAATAATCATACCTGATGGTTGTTTAGTAGCATATGTTGATCTCTGGTTCCTAGAGGAGAGTTGTGTGTGTCTCAAACAGCTGGTACCACTGCTCTTTTTGTCTGGCCCACTAGAAAAGCTCAGAACTAACAATTGATCACATCTATGCCCTTGATTTGAAAGCAAAGTTGTTCAAGAAGAAGGGAGGTGGCTTTTATATACTTCCAGGACTTTCCACTTTTCATGCTGTTATATTGCTGTCAGCTATTCAAGTGTAGTTATTAATGGGGGGACACTTTAAGAGTGAGACTCTACGCTGCCAAAGCATGTGAAAAATTCTGTTGATAGTATTCACATTTGTAATTTAGAGGTTAATGTATTCTGAGTTAGAATTCAGAGATTAACTCCTTATTTTATCAGGACAATACCAGAATGCAAACAAGTCCATCATTTTCAAGTCTTCAGTATCAAGATGCTGGAAACTACATCTGCGCAACTACTCTGCAGGAGGTTGAAGGGTTACAGAAAAGAAAGACACTTAAACTTATTGTGGAAGGTAAGGGAACACATAGTTAGGGTGATTAATTGTCCTTTTCAAATAAAATGGTTAACTGTAATAATATTGTTTTTGTAGGAAAACCTCAAATCAAAATGACAAAGAAAACCAACACAAATAAAATGTCTAAAACAATTGTCTGCCATGTGGAAGGTTTCCCCAAACCAGCAGTGCAATGGACAGTTACTGGTAGCGGAAGCATCATAAATAAAGCAAGTATCTTCTTACTACTTTATTCACCAAAACATAGTGCATAGGAGATGCGATTTAGAATTAAATAACATTTTCCAGGCAGTGAGATTGAAGAAACTAAGCCTCTTTCGTTTATCTAAGAGAAGGTTAAGTGGTAGCTGTAGCTACATGGTACTTACATGGATGATTTCTGATGATAAGGTCTTTTGAATAGAGCACAGGAAGGCACAGAAGATCCACTGGCTACAAGCCAAAGCTGGGAGGAAAAAGAAAAGGGTACAAATGAAATACGCATTTTTAAGTAACGGTACTTAGTCATTTTGTCTGGGTATTTTGGTAATTTTGCCCTTGCATAAAAGATTTACAAATAATGATAGAACTATAGAACTCACATTAGAAAGCAAATGGGTACTTGATGTAGCCATTAACTGGGTGAAATGTAATGAAATGTGGCAAGTACAAGTCAGAAAATACCATCAATACAGTTCCGTATGGGCTTTGCAGTTTTTATCCTAATTTTTATAGTTGTTTTTGTATGGTTATACTTGTTATTTCTCACTGGAAACACAACCATAATGCAGTCATCCTGGGGGAGAAATAAGGACTACCTATATGCAGTGGGAAGAATACCTGGAAAATAAGCAAACTGAAGTATTTTCATATTGATTACCAAATCACATGCAAAGCATTGCCACATTTTGCCTTAGCAGGAAAAATAAATGAGACATCTATACGAGCAGTCAGGGACTGGCAGTACAATGTACAGTGCTCCTGTAGATTTCATTACTCTGTTAGGTTTTGCTTTAATCCTACAGAAATTATCTATAGCTGTCAAAATTTGTCCGTTTACTTGAAGTTATAGGGCAGGAATAGTCTCGAAGCTATATAAATGATTGAAAATAATTTTCTCTGGACATTGTATTAATCTAAGAATAATGTACAGCAAATTTAAGGAACAACTTCACTCACTGTTACAGTACAGATACTGCAGGTACTACTGTAGCTTGGCAAAATAATGCTTGGTGTGGAAACAACTTGGAATGCTAGAAAGTAGAAAACTTCCAGTGATTATTTTCCTTACAAAGACGTAAATGAAACACAGCAAGATGGAAAGAAATGAGAACTTAGAAGATTGGGTTTGGATCTTCTTTAAGAATTTTGTCACTTGGAATATTTTTTTAAATAGTTGAAAGAAACGAAAGCAAATACAGAATGTGGTTAACTTTCTCAAAAATGCCTCTTTATCAGTGGGCTTACAGTGCATGCTATGCAAAATGTAGCTATAACTGGATATCTTGGCCAAAGTGTTTTCTTGCAAATATTCACATTACCATTTAATAAAATAATGCATTATTTCTATTGTTATTGTTTGGGAAACTGAAATGCTAGTTGAAAGTTATTTCCCTCTGAACATTTTCAATGTGTAATACAGGTAATGTATGTATTGGTTTTTGTGTTTTTCAAGGATACTAACCTTCATTTTTTACCTTTTCAGACAGAGGAGACCAAATATGTTAATGGAAAATTTTCCAGTAAAATTGTAATTGCTCCTGAGGAAAATGTGACTTTAACTTGCATTGCAGAAAATCAGCTAGAAAGGACTGTGACCTCCCTGAATGTCTCTGCTAGTGAGTGTCTTCCAAAGACCATTTCCTTAAAGCTGTAGTTTCACATAAAGTACCCACACTTCACACTCATATGAAGAGTAGGGCTGCATAGTAATGTTGATACTAAGATTTTTAACCTTTTTGTCTTAAGTCAAGCAATTGTAAATCTGGTCTGCATCAGTAGTCCACAAAACTTATTGATAGCTTTCTGGATAAAGTCGCTTAGTCTTCATGACTTTCTTGGCTAGCTATCTCATGTATACAATGTATTATTTACTTTTGTAAATAATATTATAATAGTACAAAAATATTATAAAATAATATATTATTTACGAATACAAAAGTCTTCATTCGTTACTAAATTAACATGATCTTTTAGTCCCCAAATTCCAGTTTGTTATTGATGTATGACTTGATTCAGAACACAAATCAGCCATACTGGGCTCTAATCAAATGTCACTTCTCAATGATGAAAGGTGGTGAGAAGCTACAGTTTGTGTAAGGGTAGCATGGAAATACTCACTCAGAAATATTTCTGAGACTAATATTACGGGTTTTGAATAAGATTCTTTAATTAGATATGTTATCGTTACCAAGGAAAGACTTCTGCTTAAAGGTAAGATTAATTACCGTGTTGTTTGGCAAACACTGCATTAAATTTCAGTGTTTCTGTCATTGCTGTAAAATAGACAATTAAAGGTGGTGTTCCAGTATAATACATTTTGTCTTTAATTTAATTTTAACATTTTTCATTTCAGTAAGTATTCCAGAATACGATGAGCCAGAGGATAGAAATGGTATGTATTGGTTTTCTATCTCCATAACCATTTCTGTTGATTGTCTCAGTTCAAGACCTATGTAGTGTCATTGAACAATTTCCACAGTCCTTCAAAGTTGGACTTGATTTGTAATAGCTGGTGCCATGATTGACTAAGAATGTAACTTTCCGGAAGCTTTAAATGTGTTTTTAAGAATAATGCCTACTTTTTTTTATTTTTACTTTCTGACCCCTTTTCTTGTTTCTGATGGAAATTCTTTAGAAATGGTTTAATGCTTTACTTTATCATAGGTCACCTCATTAACTTTTCTTCTTTACTTCAGATGACAATAGCGAAAAGGTTAATGACCAGGCAAAACTAATAGTGGGGATTGTAGTCGGTCTTCTGCTGGCTGCTCTGGTTGCAGGTGTTGTCTACTGGCTCTATGTGAAGAAATCAAAGTAAGAATTTATGGAAAACTTGATACTAAATTAAAAAAAAATAATAATCATAAGCAGAAATGTATGTTTACCTGTTTTCCTTCCTGCAGCATTCCAGTAGTCTGAGTGGGGGAAAGTTGTTACAGTAGGTGCATTTAATAGAGAAAGGAAACCTGGTACCTCTGATCAGCTTGTGCTAACGCTTAACAGGACACGTTTCCTGGAGGTGGGACTCCAAGACTTGTCATAAATCATGACCTGTAATGAGGTTCTGTTTTCTGACAGCCAAGTCTGTGCTGATTCTTGCATTTAAATATAGTACCTGCTACTTAATTGTGGGCTGTTACCTCTGAGTGGCTTTACTGGTACAAGAAACTGTCTTCATTTAGAAGTTGGATAGCTCATTTGCTTTAAAAATGGAATAAATTAAAGAATAAGTCCATATCAGGGAGAAGACAAATGCTTAATTCACTTATTCTTATATACTTTGAGATCTCTGAAGTAAAATTGGTAAAAATAGACCTTGTGTTGCTGAAAAACTAGAAGCTATCATCCAAATCATTATGTTTTAGCCATCCTAGGCATAGAACAGGATTTGCCAGCGAGTCCTGCGTGCTTTGAAGTTTCTTTATTATCGCACAGGCTCACTTTAGAAAATAAACTGGATGATTTCAGAAAGTAACCATGTTTCTCCATCCTTTTAAAGATGGCCGTGACTGTATGCCATTTGGCCTTATCCCTCGTATACTTGTCTCCAAGGAGAACTGAGGGCAGGCTTGCTCTCTGAAGGGTGCCTTAGAGCTGCTTCTTAACAGGGAAGATTAAGGTAGTTATGCATAACATGCACAAATCAGTACAGGTATAGAAGCAATCTTAAAGTTCAGTTGTTCTCTCTATGACCTTTCATTAAAATTAGATCAAATGAGATGTAAAATATACCAGTGGGATTTTACTATGAACAAATGTGTTTTCATTGATGTGAAAGTACAACAAGGAATTCTCCATCTGCTTGCAAATACTCTTTTTTGGATAATATATAAGGATTTTACTCCAGCCATAATTGAGCAGGTTTTGGAAGTTTATCAAATAAAGAATTGCTATAAATTACCCAAGCACAGAACCACATTCAGATTTTATACGGGGAAAAAAATATTTTTTGCAAAGCTTATGCTTCTTTTGGTAGCAATTAAAAAGTGCTAATAACGTTGAGCTGCTCCTCCCACACTTTTCTACTAGTGTAATAATGTCTTAGAATAATTTTCTTTTGTCTTTCCTTTCGAATGTGAGAATGTGGAATCATGAAACTAACTGTGATTCACTGGTTTGGGTTGGTTTTTTTTTTTTTTGGAAGAGGTAGTTTGGGTATAAGGAGGGCACAGAAGGTGACATATCTTTTCTTGTACCATTATGTAGTATGGGGAGACCTAATAAGAATCTTAGAATATAGCATGTCCTTTGCTGAGATGCATTTATGACTTAAGATAACTTTTTCAGCTTCAAAGATAGGATACAGCGTATTCTAAATGGACAACGTTTCTTTTCCTCATGCTCAACTTCTCTTCTACAAGCTTAGAGTGAAAATTAGAGCTAGAATTGATTAAACAGGTTCACCAGGAACAAAATAAAAATCCCTTTATAGTTAAAAACTAGTCATCATATTTGATACACGTTGCTCGCCTTTGAAACCTTTAATTGATGCCTCTTCACTGACAATCTCCTGTTCTCAGCATATATTTAAGTTGATCTGTTGTTATCCTCCCTGCTTTCTGTGCGCCATACGTGCAAGAGCAAGCCACGTGTCAGTACCTATTCTGATAAAGTTTTCAGCGCGAGTTATAGCCTAGGAATCAAAGTAGACCTTGCAAAAAGCACCTTACACCTTTAGACACAACCCCTCCACCTCCATACAGGCCAACAGTGTTAGTAGTTATTTTTTGAACCCACCCTTGAACAGTAACTCACCTAATCTCTATCCCCAAAGTGACGCCAAAGGAAAGTCTGAGAAGGCAGCAGCACAGAACTTTCCAAGTCTGCCGAGGCAAGAAAAACATTACTTTTTTTCATTATCGGTGTTGTGGTTTGTATAATCTTCTATTGTCTTGTCATCCACACTAAGTAGAAATTATACTTGTAGCCTTGGAATATATTCACAATAAATCACTTGTGTAGTTATTCACTGCCTCAGCTCCACTTGATGCAAAAGCTGATTATTGCCACATATTCTTTTCACTATGAATATTATCCCATAAATCAGGGACTCATCTGTATTCAACATCCTGCAACCAGCCCCCTCTTGAATAAAGAGTTGAGGCTACCTACCCCAGCATGCTATGTTTCTCCTTCATCTGAGCAGAAGGCCAAAGACTTGTTTTCTACAGATTTCTCCTATTTCCAAAAAGGATATTTTAAACTAATTTGCACAAACAGAATATAACTTACCACTTCAGAATCTTTCTAAAATTTTTGTGTCAGACCTCAGTCAAGTGATTTCTAGGACACCCATCTTCAGTAAATCCTTCATGTATGAAATTTTCACCTTGCTAGAAACAGCAGAGTACAGCACAAATTAAAGGTTTAGAAAGAAAATAATGCACCCGGCACCTTGTATATCTCTTCTCTAGGCATGAAAGTTTTGCGTGTGGATTGGACCTTTGTCCCATTTTTGCTCTTTGGGTTTGGAGGTGCACACATCTCAAATCCCGTGAGGCTAGATAAGGTTAAAGTGGTTTAAAATACAGTGAGGGAAAATTCAGCTGGGCAAATTGAAGCACAGCAGCAGTCTTAAGATTGTTCATACTCAGAGCACACCAAACTGTTCAAATCCTTCTTACATCAGAGTAATCAAGAATGTTACTAGTGTCCCTGAACACTTGAAGCATAACAGTTCTGCTTTTCTGATACTTTGTAGGAAACTAGCACACGAATCCAAACGTGGCAGGCCAAAATACGTAGGAAACTTGCTGTATGTTTTGAACAAGACTCGGCATTTGTATTGTTTTGCGTGCAGTTCCCTTCCCGAGAAAAGACAAAGTTACAAACATCTCTGAAAGTATCAGTTGATGTCACAAAACTTCTATAAAAGTGGCACAAATTAAAAAACAGTTACTCATTTTGTGGTGGCTGGAATATTTTTCTAATATCTCTGCCCTTTTTCCTACTGACGGACATTTGAAAGTAATTGGAGGACGTGGAAGGCAAGATTGGGGTAAATAGAAAGAGGTTGCAGATAATCCAGATTTGGATGGATTAGACCATTATCTCCTAGGAGATCTTTGGCAACAGTGCAGCTGAACATCTATCATGCCTTTCAAAAGCGATGCAAGCTTTCATGAAATTCGTGGCTCTTGCTTCAGCACCCGGAACTGCACTGATGTGTATTCTCTTACCTGTCTTTATCGCAAGCTTGGGTAACAAGGACAAAGAGCGTTGCAGATTTTCGTCCTTAAACAGTGTTGAGGGTGAGGCCTAGATTTGTGAGATTAAAAGAAATCAGGAATTAAAACTCAACAAAGGGTCACCTATACGCAGTCTGTATTTGCAGCAGACAAAACACTTGAGATGGAAAGTGATCTTTATATTAAAAACAACGCTATGAACAGTATCTAAACAAAATCCATGAAAATAACGTCCCCTCAGCACACACACACACACTCCTAAGAAAACTAAAAACCTCACTTTAGTACTTCTTACAGAGAGATTTTGATTAGAATTCCCTGAGGATAATTATTTTCCAGAAGAGCAAGCATAGATAAATGTAAAATATGAGTCATAATTTTAGCAAGAGCTCAGAATGATCCATGTTTTACAAATGAATTTAAAAAAAAAAAACAGTTGAGAGACATAAGTAAACTCATATCCATACAGCTGACTTCTCACTCTTCCGAACGCTATAACCGGAGCATGCTACAGTGTGGGCTTTGTTTGTGGAGCCATAGGTAATCTTAAAGCTTGTGAGATGACCTGGGCAAAGTGGGCTGTCTTGCCCTTTTTGGCAGATCCTGGGGAATATTTCCATCCATCCAGACCGAGTTGCCCGGCTGCTCAGCTATCATCGGGCAGTCGCTCGAGTTGCAAATGGAGCAGCTGACAGGAGTTAATGCGCAAAAAAAGTAAGGAGAAACTGTTAAGCTGGCAAAGGACTGTTTGTCCTGTGCCTCAAGTCACGGCAGGAAGCGACGGAAACCATGTTTTGAGCTATTTCTCTGTTACAAATCCAGGCCACGTCTGTCGAGCCCTGAGGATTGGTGCCATGCCAGGGTCGCCTGTTCCTCTGCCGTTGGCAGAACACTGCCAATGGATCACAGTGCTGCAACTCAGTGCAAAATTACTCTTCTGTCTCTTAATAACACTGCTTAGATAGCACTAAAAAAGGCAGCAGTATTGCTTGTACTAAGGTGGTGAATCTGCTTAGATATCAGTATTTGGGGAACCAAAAAAAATAGTCAGCAAGATCACCGAACCACCAGAATTGAAATGCTGTATTTCAGTCTCAGGCACTGAGAATCTAAATCTATCTCATTGTCAGACATGAAAAACTGCTGCTGCTCTCATTTCAAGCAAGCAGTATATACCATCCTCCAAAAGACTTCTGGATTGCCTGCCTCTTTCAAAGTCAGAGTGGTGCCTTTTAAGTCTCCCATTTTCACCCATTTTGGCTTTAGGAAAATAGAGGTGACATTTAGTGAGGGGAACAGTTTCATTGAATGCAGAACTAAAATAGAACACTTTAAAAATCAAAACGTGATCGCACTGCAGAATCTCCCAGGTTTAGTCATTGAACAATTTTAACCTAATCAAAGACCAGTAATGCTAGTTACAGCTCCCTCCGCTGTTAAGTGTCAGATCACGTGACGTCCAGTCCACTTTGGGCACTGTAAAACTCTCTTGATAAGAGGCTAAAACCAAAAAAGGATCACACTGAGCTATGCCAATAGTCTATCCAGTCCACTCTCTTGTCTTCAAGAGCAGACGTGGGTGGTTATGGGAGGGCAGACATGCATGATACTGCTTTCTCGCCTCCAACTCATTGCAGCTCAGGTAGCTGCCTGAGTCCAGATTCTTTCAGCTTTTCATCTCTTTCCTACTGTCTCAGATTTTGTAGGACTTATTTATGGAAAAGGCTCATTAGCCACATGACAAGCCAAATCCCATGCTCAACCTAAAACAAACATTTTTTTTTTTAATTTAAAAAAGAAAGTTTTTTAATTTTAAGGGATTTGTTTCTTTGAGGGTTTGTTTCTTTTTTACAAGGATTAAAGAGATTTGTGAAAGATTATTAAGAGCACAGAAGGTCAGTCTCTACCAGAGCGTTGTATTTTCTTCTTCATTGCATCTTACGTCCTTCCCTCTGTGCACATCACATGTTTCAGGTTTTGAATACCAGAAGAAAGCAGAAAGTTCCTGCACAATAGAAATTTACCACTGTTAGACAAGTTCCTTTGTGATATAATCTCAGTATTTTAAAAATTAAATTTGCCTGCAACAAGCAGAAGTTTGGATCTTTGCAGTAAGTGGGTTTTCAGCACAGACGCCTTCCTGTCAGCCGTACACACATAACAGAGGCACTCTAAAACCAATAGTGAAAGGTAGATGCATCTTTGGAGCGTTAAAACTTACAGCCATTCAGGAAATAGCCTACTCTAAACCCAACAAGATTCTAGAATGGTCCCATTTGGTGTAATCGGTGGGATTTTGGGCTCAGAATCCCAAGCCCTCCCCCCAGCCCTCCACGTCACACGCTGCTCCCCAGCCCAGAGAGCGGCATTTCAGCAGCGCTCCCAGAGACCTTGGTCCGGTGCGTTTGCACCCCACCAGAAGCTCTTCCCAGAGAAGAACTAAACTGTCCTCTCTTAACACTACTGCTCAGGGCAACTTCAGCTCGGGGCACACGTCGTGCTTAGCCACCGCCAGCGGCCTTTGCTCAGATGGAGGATGTGCACAGAAACACTCCACTAGTGAAAATTCAGGGAGCGGTTTTGGGAGGTACATACCTGCATGGTGTCAGCGTGACATGTCACACTATCTCGCTAACCTGTGTCTTCATTGTATTTTGCAAGTCGGTGTCACTGCGGGTCTTTACCCTGAAGCAAGGGTGAGCATATGCATGAATCTGTCACAACAGACGTTACTTTTCTGTAGGGGAAGCAAATTATCCATAGAGAAAATGTGTATACGATAATCTGCTTTGACACAAGGGATTTACTTTGTCCCACTCCAACACATTTGCCCATTTACATTTTAAAAATTGTGGCCTTCAAAATGTTATCGCAGCACTGCAGGAATCTTTCACCTTGGCAGACAGTGAGGCTTCTCACACGTTAAATGAATGGCTTAGTGGTTTCATTGTGCTAAGCTAAACTAAGCACTTAACTCATTAATTCATCTCCGCTACTCGCATTAAGGAAGACCTGCTATTTTAAATGAGGCATACCTCTTTTTTTCCCCCCCTCTCAAACTTTTACACAATCTCTTCCTTACCCAAAGCTTGTCAGTCATAGCCAGCGCAGATCTGGAAGCTGGAGTGGGTTTTTTTTGGTGTTGCTGGAATTTTCATTAATTTCTTCACAGTGAAAGAGCTTCCGTTTGGCACGGGCTCTGAAAGTCAATTACTACAAGTACACAAAAGATTGCTATGTTGATCAAGATATCTTAGCCACACATGTAACGTTTTAGTACGCCTTAAAGCAAACTCTTGTTTATTGAAACAAGCTACCCAGTTAATTTGCCAAGAAACATGGATCTGCACAACTGGTTTAACCTCAGTAAATGTCTGCTAGCTCAGAAAAATTCTGAATTCCTCAAGAAGTAAAAGACACATGCACAGCCCTACTGCAATGCTTCCTGCGGTACTAACGCCAGTGGGGAACTGGTGCTGTTGGTCTGCGTACAGACATATGCAAGCCTATTGCTCGACTCAGAACAGAACTGTAAGAATTTTACGTAGTACTGAGAGGAGAGGAGACAGCGTCATTAATGTGAGGATGGAACAAAATACTGTAGACGTGCCACTTTTGTGACCTTATCTTTTCATTATAGGACAGCATCAAAACACGTAGACAAAGATCTTGGAAATATAGAAGAAAACAAAAAACTAGAAGAAAACAATCACAAATCTGAAACTTAAGATACGAAATGTGTCAGTCATCATTCCAGGTAAGCATTTCATATTGCGGCATTTCACATCTCTGCCCACCATTTCTCCCTAGCAATCTGTGGCTGGTGATCACAGTGGTAGCTTAGAGTCTTGCTCCGCTTTCAGGGGTTAGGCAGTGGAGTGGTTTTGAGTGGTGTACTATTAGGACAGACAGACTCAACCCCTGGCCAGTTAAGAATTCATACCTGCATACGCACATATTAAAGAAGCCTGACATTTAGACATAACTTAGTATTTGGCTTTATTTTAGTCCACATACTTGGGGAAATGAAAATACAGATTTGTATAACATGTCACTGTGGTGTATGTGTGTGTGTATGTATGTACGTGTATGAAGAGTATGTTTAGGTATCGTTTAGAAGGTTATGATTTTCAATGTTCCCTTACTGAGAGCAATAGTTTCTAAGTCTTTGGTCAGCTTTACTCATTATCGCTGTAAGAGTCATGAAAGTGTCCCTAGAACAAAATCATTCTTTTACTCAAGAATTCACATACTCATACTATTATCGATTTTTATCCTGGGAAGAGACACTGTGTATTCAGTCAGTAACAGTGCAACAGGTAGGAAAGTTTGCCCATGCGTATAAAATAAACTCCATACAAATAATTGTGTAGCTGCCGAAGTTCTGGCAGGAATTACGGGAGCGCTACAAAGCGCCAACAGCACCACCCGGTGTTCACATAGATAGACACCACTGCTGCAGGTACCTGTGCCGCTGCGGCAGCTCTCCCCTTAGTACCCAAAACAGGGGTTTAGACCATTTTTCTGACCAGCTGAGGCCATTTTAAATTAACACCGTCTTGAGGTTTCTTGTGTTCTTAAAAATGAGAATAGTAAGTGCTCAGTGATGGTGCACTGTGAGTAGAATTATCACGTTTCAGATTTAGATTTAAAAAGTTTCTTATTTAAATAAAGACAGCTCTCCTTATTAATAATTTCAATATGTCAGCATTGTCTGGAATTTTGAGGTACGAGGCACTGTTTTTGCACTAAATACTCAGACTTCCCTAGGTAGATGATTATATAAAGAGATGGCACACTGCTGTATGCACTTTGCTAGCAATATCACTGGTTTACTAGTTTGAAAGAGGGAATTGGGAATAACAAAATTAAGCCCTGTGAATGATTTAAAAGTGGAAAATAAATTTGGATCTTGAAAAAGTTGCAGTATAAATACCCAGCGTTTCTACTGCAGTTCTATGGGAAAATTCTGTAATCTTTTTGGTTAGGGCTTGTTTTGGTTTGTTTTCTAGGCCTGGTACCTTCTGCAACATTGCAGTCTGGAGGTGATTAGATGCAGCTGAAGTTAGCTGAGGGTATTTATTGAACTTGAGAATTCAAATACCATCATGTGTCTTCAGCGCAATCTTTTACTCTAATTATGTTATTTCTTCAGATCAGTAGATCTACATAGAGGAGAGCTTACCCAATAAATCCCTTACTTACCAGATAAACTTGGTGGATTTACCGAGAGCAATATTGCGACAGCTATTCTTATGCAAGAAAGTATTCCCACCACTGAACAGCAGAAGAAAGTACTATTCCTGTAGCTGTTTATTTGCAGGTTAGATACTGAGCAGTTACACTGATTAACATATTTGAAAATGTTTAACTGGCTTTATCTTTCGTATTTTCAGAGAATACTTATAGAACAATTGAAGCATGAACGTGGATTGTATTTAAACATATACAAAGAAGTGACAGCTATTCATGGTTCAAGTATTAAACAGATCATACTACCAAGTTTTCAAAGGATTTTAGACACAATTATCTCAAGCTAAAAAAACCCACAAACTAATTTTGGCGACAGCCATGATAATAGGTCACCATGTTGTGTTCTGTTTGAAATATTTTTTTGTAAATGTCTGCACTGAAGATTTCTTTTTGTTTGCCTTTATGTAAATTTTTTACGTAGCTATTTTTATACACTGTAAGGCTTTGTTCTGGGAGTTGCTGTTAATCTGATGTATAGTGTAATGGTTTTATTTCAATTGTTTTTATGACACCCTTTGAGCAGGTACGTGTCTAATTCTGATTGTTATCAGTGAAGCCTCTGCTTTGTAGCAAGTACCTAGAGTGTAAGATTGTCTTAAAGGAAAATGTCAAACTCCTTTTTCATTCTTTGAAATCACAGTAGAGAGGAAGGGCGACAGCTGTGACAAGAATAAACTAAATTGTTAATAAAAGCAAACATTTTAAAAACCATGCAAAGCTAAGCAGCCGCAAAGGGAATAAAGTGTTTCCACGGAGAAGTCTGGGTATTGAGCAAGGAACACACTGAAAAATTCCTAGCCTATGTACAGACGGTGGCTAATAATCCTTTTCTTCTAGAGTGAGACACACGTTTTACTGATACATTACCAGATGACTTTCATGTTAGAATTAGGATAAGGAACTGGAATTCTGGATTAATTTTGATTCCTTTATGTTATCCACTGCCTTAAAGTACTGTACCTTTTCTTCATTTCAAAAAGATACCAGTCAGAATTGGAAACTTTTTTTAAAAAGTGGTCATATCAAAGTTGCTTTTTTTTTTCCACAAAAATAGAATATATATATATTTTTTGTGTGTTTTTGTTAACTATGCTACAGATATTGAATGCACCTTGAGATAATTTTAGTGTTTTTAACTGGTACCTAATTTATCAAACAGTACATATAATTGTAACAATGAAATGTCTATGTATCTTTAGTTACATTCAAGTTTGTAACTTTATAAACATGTTTTATGCTTGAGGGAATTTTTAGAATGGTACTGTTAAGAAAACGTTTTAGGGTAAATGGCCAACAGAAAGTTGTACTTAAGGGAGAGAAGTTTAATCTTACTTGTGGAGGGTTAGTTTCTGGAAGAAAGTAAGAGGCAGCTTTGATGGAGAAGGACAGTAGGGTAAGCAGAACATCAGGTTTCCATTTACAAATATCCAGGGAAAAAGTAAGTTTTTATAGACTGGTAGGCAAAAATAAATAAATAAATAAAAGAAAAAGATGGACGTTAGGAAATGTATTTTGCCACTTTTGCATTATTTAGGGGGAAGAAAACACTGTTACTTGTAAATTTGTAAAATGTTAAATGTCTGGGCAGTAGTGACTGATGTCTTAATAAAAGCTTCCTGTAGTGCATTGGCATGGATTAAATACATAAGATGTCCTATAAACTCTATGCTGTATAAAATACTAGAGGGAAATCCTGTTATATGCCTCTAAACTTTGATTTGTTACTGTTTTATTTGGCAAAAAGAAAAAAAATTATAATCTTGGTCAATATTTAAACCAAAGTAAAATGGGGGAAAAAACCAAAGTAATTTGTTTTGCATGGCTAAGCCATTCTGTTATCTCTGTAAATATTGTGATTTTTTTTGTTTTTAGAATTTTGTTAAAAAAATTCTAAAATTTTTAAACACCTGTTTTTCCAAAATAAAACGTGAACACACAAAAAAGTTACTTTATATACAAATATATCTTTTTCTTTTGGTGCGAGAACACTGCCAAGTGATACACATTATTTTTAAAAAAAACGCAGTGGGCGTGACTCTAAACAGGAAAAGTTGTAACAGAGTCCTGTGAAGGAGCGTGCAAACATCACCTGTCTTTGTTTTGTAACACTACAAATAGTTCTTAAATACAGAGAAGAAACCTCCAAAGATCATAAGGGAAAGCATAGGGAAGGGCTGAAAATGTTCATACCACTGTCTGGGGAACACAGGGGCCACAGGGGCGAGGAGAAAAAAGGAAAAAAAAAAAAAAAAAAAAGTCCTTTAACTTCCACAGCTACGAAAAAGGAATAAAAACAACTCTTCGCCTTTTGGGATTCTGCCAGATCGCCTATGCACTTTAAATCGTCAATCCTAGGAGCCGGGTTTCTCACTGCTCCGAGTTCACTATAGGCACGTTTCAAGAACCAAGAGCGCAAAAGAATTAATGTTTCTATCCATGCCTAAACAACAATAAAACTGAAGTATGTCTTCACTCGCTTGTCTGAAATCTCAGTTTACAAGAACACGTGTGAACACGAGGGAGGGCACTTACCTAGAGCTCGCGCTGCTGCTGGCTCTAGTCCTGCAAACGAGCCGCTGTGGAGTCTGGCTGGGACAAAAAGTGCCACGAAGCCCAGTGGGGCTCGGGGTGGGTGTGTGGGCTTTCTCATGGACCAGAGGGTTGGGACCTAGAGAGCGTTAAGCGCCCGCTCTGAGAAAAGCACGTGCCCGGTAGGCATGTGAAACCTTCCAGAAGTTCATCACGCAGGTCTCTACTTGTGACCTGGTTGAAAAAAAAAAAAAAGACCCCAGCAATGAATCTGACACATCTGATTTTGTACACTGCTCCGGAGTTCAACTGCATTCGGTTTAATACACATGGGAAGGAAAAAAAAAATCCTTGTTCACAAACGGTTTAAAAGCACAGCAAGGGGAGGGGAGTGGGAGACAGCCCATCCTCTTGTTTTAAGGTTGGGAAATGAAGACCGTTTGTGGTGTCTGTTCATGGCTGTACAGGAAACTGCCACTGAGCTTGGAACAAACTAACAGGTTTGTCTGCATGCTGCAAAAGTACCCCCGGGGCTGCCCAAGCAACTAAGTCCCCAGAAGCAGTAATACCGAAACTATAGCTGTACTGCAGTGGATACCAGCCACTATTAAAACACTCGCACAGAAACGTGATAATGGTGTGGCCAGAAGGTGAGACCTTCGGAGGGGGGGGCGGGGAGTGGTTAGGGCCACCACAACAAGAGGCGACCCATCAGAGACATTCTGTACTGGTTGCGAGTGCTACAGGACAGCCCCCGTTCTAGGGCTTCACTGCACCTACGGCTACGGCGCTGCAGGGGCTAGCAGCTGGTCAGAGCCTTAACTAGCCCTAAATGCTTACCAGGCTGCTTGCCAGTAAAACAACTATCCACACCTGGTCATCTGTAGAGTATCCATGACTTGCCAACATCAACGCAGCACTAGAGGTGGTTTAGGCAATATGTTACACCTTTTCCTGGGCAGAGAGTATTCATTCTGTCGTGTTTTGAAATACATATATACATAAGTAATTCTAAATTCTGTATCAATTATTAAGTAATTCTAAATTCTGTATCAATTATTACTTGAACATTGTGAGATACTAACATGACTTTTATCCATATTGGTATCAGCCCATAGAGACAGACAAAAAGATGAATAAATATAAATTTGTAGTCTTTTATTTCTTCAGGGAACAGCAGATACTCACCTAATATCCTCAGCTGCTGGCTGTTGAAGTTAAATCTGATTTACTTGTACTACCACATGTAGCTGGATACCTTCCTGTTGACTTCATGTTTAGACAGCCATATGTATGTAATTATCTCAGCTAAGATTAAGCAGTGACATATGAAATGAGATCATGACCTCCTGTGTCAACCACATCTGTGCAAATGTTTTCTGTGGGGTGTTTTTTTTTTTTCTTTTGAGATCGCATTGGCATCCAGGTGTCTGTTTCCAAGAATTGCCCAATGCAGGTTTTTCAAAGATATTTCTCCTCCAGGCAGAAGAAGGTGGAGGGAACACGGGAGGTACAAAACTTCTAGTTACGCGCGCCTCCTAGTCCCTGAAGGACTCCCACACTCTTCTGGAAAAGGGCAGCATCCTCAACCTGGCACAATTCGTGCTGAGCAAGGCTGACTTCAGCCTGCCCTCAGGGTGGTCTGCACCGCCTTTTCACAGCAGGAGGATAGGAAGGGAGGTTTGCAAACAAACCAACCAACCCACACACAACCCCCCCCCCCCTTAACTGTATGCTTCATATGTAACAGCACATGCGTTTAATAATGATTTGCTACATTTCAAATTATCAGAGAATCGGAAACTAAGCTTATTACTTATTATCAAATTATGTCAAAGTCAATTTTTAAAGTAAGACTCACTCCACCCACCCAGCCACTCACATTTCTTTAAATGCCCTGTAATTCATACATTTTTTCTTGTTTACATTCTAAATAGAGACAATTACTTTGTTAGCAGCAAGGCATTCACTTTGATGTAGCAAGGAATTTCAGCTTGAAAAGGTAGATCCTGACAAACAATTAGGAAGTTTTGTTCCTTATTGAGAAAACAGTAATGTACCTCTCTCATCACCCACCCCACCAAATGTTTGTCCTGGTCTTGTGTTCCACCTGATGATACAGCTAAGGCTTCCATTATTCTCTGTTCCCCATCCTAGCGCTCGTTGTTGCATCTGCTGCTCTTTATAGATTGATTCTCTGCTGCCTTCACCATCATTTGTTTATTTGTAAGACATTTAAGTTCAGAAATGCCAAAACACCTTGAGATAAATACCAGCAGTTTAACACAAATATAAACGTAAAATGGGCTGTGAATCAGGGGAAAAAAAAAATAGAAACATACTCAACACTTCCCGTGCTTGGGCTTCTACATGTTCGTATCCATTGTTCTGCACTCCCCTGGAGTTTTCCCATTTTGGAAAAATTGCACAAAACCTAATCCACACTACAAAGGCTCAACTGTAATACCGTAACATGCACCAATGTGCCTAAGCCTTTTACTCTTTTTTTTCAGCTAATCCTTTTCCTGTCACTCATACAACTAGAAATAATGTTAAATAGATAACATTAGGAATCTTTCTTTGTACTGGAACATCAGCACAAGTATTATGTTTAAGGATGTGATATTTTTTCATAGATTTCAGTCCGTGTAATACTGATGCAAGGATTTATTGCATACTATCCATCCCAGGACTTGAGAGAGCAGAGGAAAGAAAGTAGTAACATCCTATTGCTCTAGTAAGTAACAGATTAAATTCTGTTTAAATGCAGTCATTATTTCCCCTGGTTTACTTTTTCTGGGAAAAAGTAGTCCCTCTTTCAATACAAACCTACATTCGACCTTGCTCAGAAAAACTTTTTATATAGTAAAGCTTATATTAAAAGAAGCCAACTACAAATCCAGAAGAGGAGCAATGCTTCCCCCAGGTCAAACTCACATCATCCTAATCCTTTTTTCCCCTGAGATTCTCACCAGAGCAGTCAAGTAGTACCTGCGTAGGTACATCACTGATGACAACTTGTTCTCTCTGGTGCTAGAAAGCAAATAAAAATTCAGATTGTGTTGTAAATGTTCAATATGGTCTACACACCAGATCTGAGATTTCATTAATATTTGCATCTGTCACAAGAAGAGCTAGTCTAGCGTGGACAACAGAATACATTTAAAAGGAAGAACATAATTGAATATAAATTCAGGAAATGAAATGAATTAAAGAATCAAATAAAACCTCATATAGACAAAATATTTCCACAAATTCAATTTCAGTGATGTTGATAGAAAAGCTCTCTCTGTTTATATGACTCCAAATAAAGAAAGATCACGCTCATTTCCATGAATTTAAGAAAGTAAGCACACACAACAAACACAACTGACTAAAGTGACTGCGCGTAGTAAAGAGAAAGAAACAGGATATGGAAATCAGATCCGACAGACTTTTTCTGATAAAATTAGAGTTAGCAAGATTACCAGTGTGTGGAATGAGGTAGTTTCAATTCTGTGTGTGTGCCATGTCTCTCTAACCCCTACTTGCTGTACCTTGAAGTACTCCATTGTGCAGTGCACTCTGGCTTTGCTCCATGTCTTCTGCACAGTGCTGTGTCCCAGATTTTCCTAATTCAAAATATATATCAGGAACAACAGTGGAAAAGCAGAGGGTTTTTTCACTTAAATTTTTATACATATTCTAGGCAAGGCTAAGAATTAGAAGATTGGCAACCAAAGCTAGCAGTGGTTAGAAGCTCTTCAGAAAGTAACATTCGTGGACCACCTCCTTTCACACTGCCTCTGCTTGAAAGATTGTTTGGTCCTTCAAAAAAGGGGTGAGGTAGACAAGGGAAGAGTGAAATTGCCAGTAAATAAGAGCATAACTCACTAGAAGTTATCTTTAGCGACAGCTAAATCTTTTAAAAGAAGGGCAAATCCTTTTTTTTAATTTAAAAAAAAAAAAAAAGGCAAAGAAAAGAAGCTGGGATGGGAACGTGATCACTGCCCTCCAAGGATGTGGTCCTTAGACAGGTGCAGTGCTCCATCCTAATGCTATTTCTACTGCTCTCTCTGGAGCGTTTATTCAAACATTTGCTCTCTCCTCATTATATACATGCTTTTCTACATTTACACTAGCTAAAAGGTGCTAGTAGCTATCACCAGGAATGGATCTGGATCCCAAGGCAGAGCTGTCCTTTACAAAGCTGCTACCCTTAGTGGCTGTCTTTAGCTCCAACAGAGGAAGCCATGGAATCTCTTTATATAGCTCCAGAGAAGGTGCAACCTATGGTACTGGGCAGAGGTAAATTCAACAAATTAACAAACCCACCTAGTTCCAGTTGCAGCAGAACAGAGATTTGGATGCTGAAAAGTAACTTTAAGCATTACGGAAAGCATGCAGAAAGTTGGGATTAAGCAGGATATATTTGCCTCCAAAGTTTTAAAAAACATCTAATGGCTGAACCAGCAGAAGCACCTGGAGCAGAACTTGTTGAAGCACTAATCCAGCCTCAACATAGCAGTGGGTACCAAGAGAACATTTTAAACTTTTGCATTTCTCCAATCACTACAATTCAACACAAAGTTCAGAGATGAACTGAGAGAAAACCACTTTTGTTGTCTGTGAAAAGAATCAGGCTGGACAAGATAAACCTTTCCAACTCTAAGAGATACGGTGACCAAACCCAACCAGCTCAGCTTTCTCACTATATGAAATATTGCCTTTATTATAATAATTCAGCTTTCAATGCAAAAAAATTTACATAAATTTACATGAGGAAAAGTGTCCAAGTGTATTTCAAGGTATTATTAACTAATAAACCCTTCTCAAATGATATTTTAGTGCACTCAGTTCTGTCATCCGACTAGATCTTGACACAAGACATGAGTATAATAAATAATCCAGCATAAAAATGCATTGCTCACCATCCCTAATAAATCCACTTGAAATATAAGACATAGCCATTTGTTGCTGGCTGGGCATATGGAAGAGACATGACCAAAGAAACAGTGAACATGGCTACAGTAAACAGCAAAGGCGAGAGAATTTCTTACGGAGAAAACAGCCACTCTATTTCCACCATCTGGAAGAGAATTTTAATATGAAGATATCACAAATAGCACACTCATTATGTATTGCTGATAATCACCTGCATGGGAAAAAACCACTAAATTTTGGCTAATGCAAAAACTAACCCAGCAGGAGAGAGGTGGTAAGAGAGAAACTGTCAGGAACCGAGGAACTGATACGGAACAAATAATGAAATTAGTCGTAAGACATTAAAGCTGACCAAGAATCATTAGAAAAGATCCAAAGGAAATTAAATCAGGAATGAGAATTTTCTCAAAAAGAAACCAAAACATCATCTGTAGATTTCACAGGAAGAAAAAAAACCAGGCTACCCAGGAAAAAAAAAAAACCTGCCTGCACTGGCAGCTAGAAAGTATCCAAACAGATTTGGAAAGCTGATTATAAAGTTCCAAGTAAAAACTTGTGCTCACACACCCCTGACCGAAACAGGTACCATAACCTGAAACTGACTGGAATGAAAATATGAGAGACCAAGACAATTTTGACCATGTAGGACCTGGGAATAAAAGAGCTTTTACATCAAATACATCATCTTTAAGGAGGAATTCCAAGGATTGCGGACTGCCATGGAAGACAGCCTAAGTGGAGGAGGAATCAGACTGATACATTTAAGGTATGTTTACAGCAGTTCCTTACTGTCTTGTGTTCTACCAAGACACAGTTGTGCAAGGTCTGATTTCAGAAGAATTACCTGCTAGGTTGTTGCCTCAGGGTCTGGCTCTGCTCCTTTACATTGCAGGCTTAAGACATAACTGATAGGGACTATAAGGCTTATTAATCAATGTATTACCAATAATTAATAAATCAAACTAATTAACTAACAGACTACCGTTATCAACTTCCATTATTTGGCTTGCTATTATGCACAACTACAAAGCTACTGTTTATCACTGTTAAAGCCTATTAACTACACACAGCTACTACTGAAATACGAATCTGTCACCCTTCTCTCCCCACACCATTTAACATGAAGGTGCAAGTTGTCCCTCTTTGCTGTACCCTCCTACCTCAGGCCTTTCCAAAGCAGACCCGATGGGTAGTCCAACGAGTTGTCCCAAGGGTTCCCTCCGGCATCCTGGTGGCCTTGAGTAGAAGGGGTAGCTACACTACCATCTGTAGAAGTCCACACTCTTACTGCTGGTAAATCCACCCTCCTTTGCTCTTTACCCGATCTTTCTCTTACTTTCCATTTTGCCATTTCTGAACCCACTTTTTGCTCCCCTTGTGCCTCCTTTTCTCCAGCCAGTCTCCTCCCAAATGAGCAACCTGCTCCTAATTACTTCTCCATTGGTTCCAATTCTGATACGTCTCTACCCAAATGCAGTGATTTCACTATCAGCACTGAAGCAATCCCAGCTTTTTCTGCTGTTACTGATACAGTCACCTCGCTGAGGGTGGCCTTGCAAGTCAAACTCCCCTATGCTTGCCCTGGTTACCTTTAGCTTACATGCCCTCTAAGACACATCACTCTACTTCAGCCTTGATACCACTACCCGGTTCCAGTGAAGCACAAGCACTTGCCTATCATCTTCTGCATGCAGTGTGTGCATGTGGCAGCAACTTGTTTTTGCAGACCATTTTCATTCGCATACACCACCCTGCTCTCTCTTAGCTGATGGATGACAAAGCCTTGCGCTTGACATGGGCTTCGGACAATCTGCAGGGTCCCTGCAAGAGACCTCAGAATACAGGACCTGGTATTCCAGCAGGACGTCTCCCTCCCTCCCGTAGGTTCACTCTAAGTGAGCTGAGAAAGGACAAAATCCATAGAGGTCACGGCCAAATGAATCCTTTGTGAAACAGACAGAGGTAGCTTAGCTGTGATGTAACATGTAGCACCGAAAATGAGTTGATTTAAATCCACAACACTGAAATCCAAAGAGGTAGTAGAAATGTTGTGTTGCTCCCATCCCCTTGCCCCTCCCAAATAAAGTTGACCGAGAGTTGTTAACTATGCTGGCTATTATTTTGGCAGCAAAGGAAAGCACTGTGTAGAGAGAGCATCCAAAGCCAGTTGCACCAGTGCCTGACGTAACCCGCAGAAGCAGAGCTGACTGCTTTGAGCAGAGCTATGGTCACCCTCTCACGCTTCTGCTGCCTGAGCTAGCCTAAGTGAGCATGCTCCGAGGGAGAAATTGTCCCACTTGAGCATATCTGGGGCAGGGAAAAGCTTTAGGTACAATGTAAAATATCACAGCTAACATTAATGGGGGTTTGACTGTAGACAGTTAACTTTATTAGCCACAAAGACCAAGCAATCATCACAAATGTACCCTCCTGATACCTAATCATTCTTGACAGCAGGTGGAATTTTGGTTTTTGAATTAGCAGTCCGTCTTCCCTCACGTCAGAGATCATTTCCTTCCAGTACAGTCTCAGCGCCTGGAGAGCAAGGCAGTGTTAATAGGTTTCTTTTCCCCCTACTGATGCTGAACAGCCTGTGATTAATCACACTGTCACCGGATCCTATTCTGATGAGAAAAGTAAGCTAAGCATTATTTATATTTCTAAATATGTCAGGCATTTACAATATGGACTTAACAGTTGATACACTGAATTTCTGTGACACTGGTTTGAATGGCAAAATGACAACAGTTTAGTATGTGAAGATCTGCTAGCCATTTCTAAGCCCTGGCTGAAAGTACCCAGGCTCCACAGAAAAATTACAAGGATTATTTTCTCCTTTTCTTCTAAAATCTGTTCTCAGCAAAAACCCAAACTCCATTACAATTCCATTGGCAGTTGCTTCTTACATGAAATTAGCCTGTTCACAAGGTGCTGCTTGCTTTAATGCTTTCCAATAAAACAGTTCAACTGTGAGAATTGTTCAAATTTTTTTCAGCATTGAACTGGGCTGCAATCTGTGATGGCTTAGCCATTTTTTATGTTCCTGTATTCTGCCTTGTACAGTTGTAAACGTGGGGCCCTTCCGCTGGGCCATCTGCCTTCTTGAGCGGTCACCTCAGGTAAATGACAGCAACCTACCAGATTTTTCCGAACATACAAGTTTTACCTTGTTTATTAAAGGCAAAGATTTCCTTCCTCCCTTTTTATTATCTGTTATTGCAATTAAATGATTTGATAGTCTTCTGCCTGGTTGTTGACTAAGTCCCAGTGCATATCCTGTGATATTCAGCAATTGTCTCAAAGCCCTGTATCATGTTCAGAGCCTCACGAGGAAGTCAGATGCTGTAATTTTATTACCAGTTTCTTATTGAAAGCAGAACATCAGACTGAAGCTGATCTATTCTGTTGACACAACAAGCTTCAAACTCCTGGCTTACTCTTTCCTAATCAGAAGCCTAATCAAATTTTACTTGTTAATATGATCTGATTATTAACCTGCCCAGGAAGGAAACATTTTTTTCCCCAGTTATTCAAGACAGGACCCTGCTGGGCTCAGTGCCTAAACCCAGACACCAACAAGTGGTGGTACAGACCTACCACCTTGTTTTGCTGGGGTGGGGTTTTGTCACCTCTTCAATAGTGGGTAAAACCAGCCAGGAACGAGCAAAAGCCTAGCAAACATCATCCTTGTGAAAACGCAAGGGCGCTTCCGCAGATGGCCCTCCAGGCTACTTAGCATCTCACACGTCAGCCCCGCTATCTGATGGAGCTCCAGGTCTCCCTCACACGCGTCTGCCAGCGAGAGGCATGTGCTGGATTACAGCCCGCTCCTCTAGCCACCCTCCCCTGAGAGGGTCATCTGAAAGACCGGGTAAGGTAGACAGCTGTGTAACGTCCTCAGTCTCTACAGCTGCTATACCAAAAACCCACAGATACTCTTTTGGGCCCTTAAAATACCCTCTCTTGAGGAAGTTTATGCCAAGGATGCTCAGAGCATCTGGGCCAGTCACAAGGGGATGCTTCTCCCATTTATTCCCTGTTTGGCTCTCTTTGGCCTCCAGTACAGTCAGTTCTTGAGACCCGCCCCTGTCACTCCAGAAATAGTTGCTTCCTCTGCGGCTGGCAGCTATCACCTACCTGCCAGCTGTGCTCCTCTTGGCTTTCCTGCCTCTCCCTGCATGCAAGCGCTGATAAAAAGCGGCGGTGCATTTGAGGGCACGCAGCCTGTCGCTTGGCACAACAGCAGGAGAGCTTCCCACCCTGTGGTACCCACCTGGCGGTGATGAGGTGGCCGGGGGTCAGGGACAAGGAGAGGACCTTGTAGAGGCTCTGAAGGGAGGATGGGAGGAAATGCTACAGAGCGACAACTTCAAACGCTTTGGGGAGCAAAGCGGTGCAGGTGACAAAAAGCAAAGGAGGGGGAAACGCATTCCAGGGAAATAAGGGGAGATCGAAAACCTACAGAAAAGCCGAGGAGCCAGAAAAGAGAGGGGAGAGCAGGGACTTGAAAGAGCAGGCTAAACAGGCAAATTTGGAGGAGAAGGAGAAGGAAGGCTGGTGAAAGAGAAAACACCACCAGACAGGGAAAGCGGCTGAGTAAATAGCAGCGACCATCAGCAAGACAGCGAAACACTCCTGAGAGAGGATATACTGCTCTGCAAAGGACAGACAAGGAATGACACAAAGAGGACCGAAAAGGACAGCTTTTGGGGAGATGACAGGAGATTAACATCCTCAACACTTTTTCTTATTTTGTACAACCGTTGTTAATAAATACTCTGCACTGAAAATATACACTAGATTTGTATGTGCAAGGAAGCATTACCGTAAAAAGAAAATGGGGAGGGAAATACGGAACAGAGAAGAAAACGGCCTAGCAAATTCTACCTTGTGCTTCAAATTTCCATTGTCAGGCACTCAGAACGGATGAGGTGACTTTCTGCACTCCTATGGGGGCAACGCTGCTGCTTGGAGATCAGGGGAGGGAGGGGAAGGGCTTTGAACCTTTCTGAAAAATGTGCACTTCTTCAGAGCACAATCCCTCAAAAAAAGGGAGCAGTGACTAGACTGAGATAAATTATAACATGGTCCCTCCACCACGTAGCAACAAAGATAAGGTCTCAATACAAATTCCTTGGTTTTTCTTTTGTTTTTTTTTGGAAGGCAAGTGAGTAAACAAATCCATTTGATGATAGATGGATGTCACCGTGGATAGTTCAGGAAACAAAGTATTAAAAAAGTCATTCTAATTACTGCAAATCTTAGTGGATTTAAAGCATTTGGGGGTCATCTATCAAAATTAAAGCATGCTGTGATTAGAGGACCGCATTAGGACAGGATACATCTTTCATTACCAGGGAGCTTTCCAAATGAAAGCAACATACAGGGAAAAATGTCATTGCTTTGAGCTTTTACTGAAATCTTAGACAATTTGTAATTAATATGCATCCACAATGACTTGTAACTGGGTGGGTAATATCACTGTCATGTGCCTTTTTAAAACTTGGCAATTTTAATACCATTTTTATTAATATGATTAATGAAAGCCAGTTTGTGTAGATGGGAAGGAACAGAAGCAAATCAAAGTTAGCTGTCTGTTTCATTTAAATTCAGTTTGGTAGGAATCTCTGGCCTGAGACATCAAATGGAAAGGAAAAAAAAAAAACCCTCAGAGAAATTGAACCATTACTTACTGAAGAGGATTGGAAGTTGTCATTCTTTTAATGGAGCTTGTTCAACCATGCTTTGAGACATAATCGTACCTTCTGCAAAATGCCAAGATAACGGATAAGGATTTCAAAGGAATTTTAATAAAAGACAATATTTTGCAGGCTGTAAAAGAGTTTTAGATTGACAAACACCCTCCAATAGCGAGCTAGAAAATCAGAGGGACAGTTTAATCCACACTGCCTTGATTTAGGGTCACTAGACTCACAAAATACCTGCTGAAATGTGGGGCTGCCATTTATGAGAAATCAAACTTCCTCCTATAATTTGAGACCTTATTATAAATGAGCATGCGACACTGCAGCTCAAACTCAAGAAAAGAGGAGACAGAAGCAATTGGCATCTCTGAAAGCCAAGCCCATAGCGTCTCAGATTAAAATCTTGTAGAGAATCATTTGCACTTGGCCGGAGTCCTTTAGTTATTGAACAGAACTAGAACACGGGTGATCTGAACATGAGCTGCAAGCCTGCATGCAGCTCGCTGGGACAATTAATATTCACCCTGCAGCACTGCTGCAAGGAGCCTCTTCTCCTGTAGCTGTGCTCTCTCTCAAGAGCCCCACAGCTCCTCACCCTTCCCCTCTGCTGCCTGCCGTGGCACAGACATGGAGTAGGTGCCTTGTGCATGCAAGCAATCCTGCAGAAAGTCCATTTTTCTTGTGTTTGCTACACATTTGAAGAACGCATGCAGAGCCAGTTTTATTTCAGGGTTTACTATACACAAGCAGTAAATCCTCTACGCTCAGGAGGATGTGTCCTTCATGTCCTCCTGTGCACACGCACAGAATGGTGGACTGAATGTGCAGGCGACTGGATTTTTCAGAAAAGCTCTGGGCAGGGCTGTGTATACAAACAGAGCCTGGCCTGTGCAGATGTGTTCAATTCAGCTTACCGGGAAGGTCCTTCAGAGGAGGACACAGTTAGACCCCTTGTTGTATAGGACACAGAGTTTTAGTAAGCCCTTGGTCCTGAAGTCAAGGGGAGAAATCACTACCCATACAGCCAACCAATTCTGAACTCTGATGGGAAAGTCTTCACAAAGAGAAAGCTGAAAGAACGGAATGAAACCAGTGCTGAAGTGAGAGTCCAGATGAGTACAGGCAAACATTATAGATACTGCATCAGTACTGAGTCAGTAACTAAGGCAGACAGTCAAGGTTTGGAAAGAGCGTGCCTTTGGATAAGGTTAAGTGCACTAGACAGTCCATGCTTTGGTGCTAATCCATCTTCAGAAGGGCTGTGCATCCACCTATCAACCTGTTCATGGACTCTTTTTTGCTTCTTGTTTCTTCTTTTATTAACAAAACCAACCACAAGCAGGAAGACTCTTTCTACTTTCCTCCTTCCTCTGCCTCCTGCCTGTTTATCCATTGTCTGATCTCCATCCTGGAAAGCCTCCCTCCAGCTAGTTTTTCTCTTGATAGGAAGTGAAGCAAAAAGAATCAGTCTTCCAGCAAAAGCCTTTTTTTGCCTGTCATTAAATTGCCTTCAAAGCATTTCAATGGCTATAAATCTCTCCCACCAGCTTTATATATTTGCCATAATTTTATCCTTTATCTTCACTGCTGCTGTAATCCTACCTCCTTTCCATCTTCAACCTTGCTTTATTTGATCAGTCTCCCATTTGTTTTTGATTTCATGGCCACAGATTCAGGTAGTGATGTGACTTCCAGTCTTCCTTAAGCATGTGATTGTCACAGGTAATTAGACAAAAGGAGGAGGAAAGTCTCCAAGATCTTCCTTGACCCACACACTCTCAAAAAAAGATCCCAGCTACTGAGGGTGCAGATGATACGAACATTGTGTTGCCAGGAATGACAGCACTCAGGGTGCATACAGCACGTTCCACAGACGGAAACCACAACAGCTACAGAGTTGATCTTCCATCAAAGCACCTTTGAAGCAAATTCTTCATTTCCAGGGTGGAGTCAAGATACCAACCCCCCTGCAGACAAACAATGCACAAGAATATCTTTTAAAAGTAAACTGAAATAGTGCAGATATCCCATGAAAGACGTGGCATATCGTTAAACAATCTTTTCAAAACAGTGGTGACCAGCTGGAATCCTCCCCTGTTGAGTAACAGCCAAGTTGTTACAAGGTAGAAACTGGATCATTTCAAAGCATGAAAACATATCACATTTCATTATAAAACTCAACATTTGCTAAAAAGTGGATGAAAAAAAATTGTAGGGAAAAAAAAAGACAAACTAGAAAAAACTCTGTTACTTTCCCAGTCTATAAAACTAGTCCCTTCTCTTTTAACATCATTTCTCTGCACTATTGCAACCTGCAAACTCTTACCCATGCAAGCTGTTTTTCATGTGTCTAGTTCAGTGGGCTCCTGTTTAAAGTGAAACAGGAGGCTTTGAGCAATCTGGTCTAGTAGGAGGTGTCCTTGCCCATAGCAAGGGGGTTGGAACTAGATGATCTTTAAGGTCCCTTCCAACCTAAACTATCCTATGATTCTATGAAAGTACGTGTTATTAATAGTCACTGTGGAGAAAATCACCAAGCCAAGCAGATGAGCTTCTAACATTTGTACCTTCTGACTCACGTCAAGAAAACAGCTAGCACCATAGCCTTCCTGGCTATCACACTTTACTACAAGCCACAAAACATGCCAATATCTGCATTTTCATAAAAAAAAAAAAGAAAAGGAAAAAAAAAAAGAAAGAAAAAAAAAAGAAACCCTCTCCTTTAATAACAAGGGCCAAGATAGCCAGCTTAAACCTGATCTCAGAGATGGCACACCACAGTGCCTCCTTACCCATTTTCCTGGAGCTTTGGTTCATGCTGAGTAAGAATAAGGTAAGCAGAGGGTCTGGCATGAGGAATAATGTGGGAATTCTTGCCCAGCCAGCAATTGCACTTCCCTCAACTTTGTCCCCTCCCTTCAAGTAACTGGGAAATAGGACATCTCAGGCTGATAAAAGCAGTCACATTTGCGTTGCCTCAAACAGCAGCCTTCATCTGGAGTCAACACGGGGCTGTGGTTGCCTGATCTGTTGCAGTAGTACAGCCCACAGCCTCAGCAGCTACACAACTGCTCGTATCGTACCACAAACCACAGCACGTCTTCTTCCTGCAACACTCCTAAGAGTTTACCTTGAGACATCCCGCATATTCACAGCCTGACTCCTGCAATCAAGACATTTCATCTGTAGATTAGTAGTTACCATTCAGCATCGCTGAGAACACTGAAAAGATGACAGCACCATAGACACAGAAAAACAAGTATGATACTTCCCACTGCCAAACACTAAAGAAAGAGGCAAACCACTGACACATTTAAAAGCTTAAGGTTTTCAACGTTGCATTGATATTTGAGTGTCCAGACAAGAAATGACTGCACTTAAAGCAACACTTAGAGAGCTGGCCAGGCAGATAAAGGAAGCCAGGTGCTTCAGGATAGCACAAACAGATGAGGAACAGATAGACAATTAACAGCTTCTAATGAGATGACAGTTACTCACTGTGGAAGAAGGAAGGGGCAAGAAGTGGCAAGAAAGAAGCAAAGCATTATTGTCGCTGAATGTTCCTAGGCAGGGAAACTTGTAAAGGGGGAAGAAGATCATAGGGTGACATGTCAGGATCTTGAAGAGAGGGAGAGGGGCACAAACTCTCATCAGCTGCTTAGGCTGCATTAGCCAGCAAGGGGGGGAATACACGATTTTGAAATTTCCTGAGGAAAGTCTTAACAACAGAGTAATAGTTTCCTAATGAGGAAAGAAAAGGGATGAGGGAAGCTTAGAGAATACATAAGAGTATATAAGATGAACCAGGAGAAAAACGTAAAGCATGAGACTGAAGAAGTTGAGAACAGAAAACAAGCAGAACACCATGAGAAGAGAGCTGTAAGATTATAATTCAAAAATGTGCATCCGCTTTTACTGAGAATGCGACTAGAAGACAGAACGAAGGTTCTAAGAAAGATTCTAAAGGTTTATAAAGGTAAGAAGAGTTCCTCCACTGCCTTATTTCAGGTGTCTGCAAATTAAATCTAACTGCATTTTACAAATATCTGCAAGGGAAAGAACACGGTACAAAATTTTTCTTGGTTGAAATTCCCACGCTACCTTTCACAGTTGTTGATACACAATAAACAGTACCCATGAAGATATTCATTTGCTTGTACTCCCCTACATGTCTATTTTCTTAAGTTTTCACTTGTCTTATTCCTATTTTACACTACAATAGGGTGTTAATATATGTTTCTGCCTTACATTAGGGACAAAATTATTGGTAGAGGACCTGGCTTTTTATTCTGTATTTTCCATTTGTCCAGCATCTAGTTCAATGGGGTCTTGTCTCACCACTGTAACAACAGTCTTTTGCCTGGATCAGATACACAGCAAGAATAATAGCAATATATCTTTCACTTCTGTGTTTTTCCTCTAAACTCTCAAAGATGAGAAAAAGAGCAAGCTAAAACCACTGCATTTAAATGTCAACATCCTGACAGTTTCTTCCTCATGGAGCTCTATGTTTTCTAGGGGTGGGGGGAATCTCTGCAGTTAGACTCCTGATTTTGAGGCAGTAGAAGTTTGGTTGAGGAAAGGTCAGAGCAGAATAAGAAGCAAAAGTTTGTTCTATTATACTAGGAAAAAGCTTAATAGAAACAAGATACACAGATGAATTTGAGCATAAGTTCCTTCTAATGGTTTTAGCCCAGATCATCAGCTTTTAATTGTCTTTCATTTCAAATCATGAGGTCTTTGGCATATGTACCTTATTTCTACCTATTCGATTTTTAGATCAATAGCAGTGAGGCACATAGAAGTCAGCCTTCACTGAATTCAGTATTTTGATAGAACCCTAAGAAACAGGAACTTACAGCAAGAGCTGGAGTCCTAAGTGCTTGAACAAGGTATGTTTAGAAAGACTGAGATCCTGTAACCACAATACAGACTTATTTGGATCTGCTTTTACAATAACGTTTCTTCCCTTTTACGGCCTTTATGCATTGTGCAGTCTCACAACTCTCGTATTTGAAAGTGAACAAACTGGCACCACTATACAAACATATACACAGTCAAATTTGCACAATCCATACAGTGCTAAAATGACAATCACTATATCCGGCCACGGGGATAAATATTACAATTGGAGGAGAACTGATTTTGATCTCTAATAAAAAGTATATATTGGCATGTATAAGCGCTAAGACAAAGATGTTCAGCCTACAACTAAGCAGAAGGGCAGATACCGAAACATACTTTTTCTTCCTTTTAACACGCGCTATTCCAGTAGTGTCTAGGAAGGAACACCTGCCTCTGATACATCTGCAAACCCGTGTTCCTGCACTGGACACATACTGAGAATTTTCTCTCTTTTCTTTCAGCTTCAATTTGATACTTTATCAAGCAGTAAGTCTTCTACCTCCTTTGCCTCTAAGCAGTTTCTCTTTCTCCTCTTATTTCTCCACCATTAATATGCAGAAGGCCATCCTTGTGCCACTCAGCTCTAGCCTCCTGTTCCTCTTTACACCACAGCAAGTGCTTCATGAGGAACTTTTTCTGAGACTCTATATTAGGAGTGGGATTGTAGACAACGCTGCTACTTGCATCGCATACGGAAAATAGGGAGAAATAGGAAGAGAACCTATTCAAGAAGAAAAGAGAGAACGGTTAAGGGAGAAAGAAAACAAACTGTGGACACCCACATGATGAGAAGCCCTGTCCCTTGGCCCGTGTGAAGTGTGTTTTCCCAGCACAGGCAGGCAAATGTCATTATTTTCATCTAACCTTTGAACTTTTCATGACATCTCCTGCTGAACCCAAGTTTGACTCTTCCTTTAAGCTGAACTCATGAAATTTTTGTCTTTGCAAAAATGACCCAAAATCACCAATGAGGGATCTTGGACAAACAATAATAGCAACCTTGTAATGCTTTGTTCCATCATTTCTACTCTGGCCTATCTATCCCATTGATCAGAGTACAGTTGTAGAAAGGGCAAATTTCTTACACAGAACAAGGAATAGGTGTTTTGCGGCTTCCTGTCCGCCTTCTCCAGCACTGTGTACAACGCCAACCGCCACTTTCAGAAGTGCAAATAAATGAGCTGAATTTATGTCTATTTAAATTCCAACTGTCATACAATTAAGCTACAACTATGCTTCTCAAGCAATAATATTCTCTTACAGCATAAAGAAAAGATCAGCAAACTGACTGAGATTGCTTCTTAGAGCCATATGCCATCTTCATAAACTTCTTACTGCTTGCCACAGGGACACTGCTTTACACCCAAAGGATGCCTTCCTCTATATGTGTGAGTTCTGGTATTACCACTCCTAAAACAGCTTTCAAAGTGTTTAGAAAACCACATGCACTGAATCTTGTGGAACCTGCCCCTGCCCCTAATTAACCTGATGGAACTTTCACAAATAAACCAGGCCTCTCCTTCCCAACGGGGAAGGGAACAAACACCTCAGAAACCATGGATTTTACTCAACAGAGCTTAAAGACGAATAACTTCAAGGTAAAGGATTGAAAATAATTGTCAAATCCCCACCCAAACCTGCCCAAGCAAATATCCTGTCATTACCTTAATATTTTTATTTTCAATCTCAAAGTCCAATTTCTCTCTAAACTCAAAGGCAAGTCCTAGCAAGGTTTCCTCCTGTCAGGATATGGCTTTGTAAAACTGATCGCTTGGTTTGAATAAGGCCCAATTCATTGATGCAAATGTAGGATGCAAAAAAGTGCCAAAGTCTTAAGGACTTTCCCCTTCTTTCTTATCCTTTAATCCAAGAAAGCCCACTGTCGTTGCAGCTTCAAATTAGCTGTCATGCAGGCCAGAGATCAGGCAAGCATTTCTAAGCTTATTATAGGCTGGTTTTCCCGGGAGTCTCCCTCTCTCTACATGTTATTCAGTGGACATGCAAATGAAGCATTGTCCAATTTGTTCCTGAGTTCCTTATACAAATGCAGAAGGAGTGCTCTCCTTTGTGCAGTCCTAAACTAGCCTACCGGCCTGGCTCACAAATTTTTGCAGTCTCTAGCTGTGTTTCTGTATTTAAACAGACTGAAATACACATCAATTGTATTTCTTGAGCGACAAAACTCACACAAGCTTTTACTAGTACCACAGAAAATAAAACCTCTACAGTTTAGAGAGATACCTCTAAACCTCTAGAGATTAAATATTATATACAGACATAGAACTAGAAAGAGAGCATCTTGCCCCCCGCCCCCAGCTTCTACACACTGGAAGCCCTACCAAGGGCATACAGAGTTTCTCTGGATAAGTGTTTTTAAATTGTGATACCAAAAGCAGCTACCAATTTTAGGTACACAGATAATTTTAAGTGCTCCAATTGAGAAATCTTAAAATACGCTGGACAATCAGGGAGTCACTTTTGAAACTGGACCACCTGAAACTGAGGTAGCCCATTTGCCCTCCAAAGAATTTCATTATATTTGTGCAATAACAATTTTCAGCATGCCTGATGGCTGTACGAGTTAATGCCAGTGATGAGCACAAAGCATAATCACAGCACGACTGCTCTGTAGTTGGACAATTATCTCCAGCACTGCACTGAAAAGTGAAACCCAGATTTCAATGCCAAGGAAAAAAAACCCACCAACCTTCCATTTCAAAGAATAACCTGTTTCAAGTTCTGCATGGAGGAAGAATGAATGTGTAACTGGACTGCAGGCTGATGGCACTCAATACAGGTTAAAGTATAAACCTTATATTGTGGGAATTATACGGCTGCGTAAGGCTTAAACTGACATTCCTGTAATACACAGTTCTAGCCCCAGACTAAATACACCTTGTTACTTACATGTATTATGAGCCTTCCCAAAACTTAAGAGGAGGGCCTCTGCTGTAATAAGGTTTCAATATTTTCTCGATTTAACAGGTTCTCCAAATTGCTCTCTGATACAAAACTGCTGAATGACAAATGAGGTTTTCTTTGTTTAGTCGTTCATTTGCAAGGTTTGGTGAACTTTCTCACTACCAATTTCAAAACCATTTGATTTTATGAATAATTTTGTATCTTAGAACATGTTAACTAAACATATTTTTGTTATAATATAAAGAACAAATAAAAGGCCCATTCTTTCTGAGACTTACTGTTAAAGTAGCATTAAATAGGATTATTAAGTTATATTATCTACCACGATTTGTGTTTTAGCTAATGACATTATTTACATTTCTCATTTACTTCCAGTGAAAGACTGTTCATCGAAATTTTCTTTGTTCCTTTTTTCTTAGGAGTATTTTCTTCATCTGTTTTCATTTTCTTCCTTTGCAGGTACCTCTGTCACAACCCTCCTCCCCCTATTTTCTCTGATAAGCCTTTTTACCCTGTTGTCACTGGCTTGCCACCAAGAGACAGATAACAATGTCTTGTCCAAACACAGTGTAACTGTTGGCATAATTTCAGAAACTATGTAAAGAACAAGTTTTCTTAGTTGTTGATTAAGCAGGGAGAAAAAAAAAATATAGTTGGAGAATATGTGGCTTCCTAAAGCCACTGTTCAATATATACCTTGAAAAACAACGAAAAAGAGTACCAGCATCTTCCTTTCTTTAAAGGCACATGCGATAGCTTCCAAAACCTGAAAATTGATTGATAAAAGCTTTTCCACCATAAAAACCATTCTCACAAAAAATAAAAAAAAAATCAATGCTTCTCCTGAAATACCTTTTATCCCACAAACACATGCTGCTAACAAATCAGCCCTTCACACATCTCGTCCAGCCATCTTGACAGACTTTGAAAGGGAGAAGACCAGGTAGTCTCAAGAGGCATGGATATTACTGTAATGGAGAGAGCTCAAATACAATGATGATACAGTACAAATAATACAAGGTCCCATAAGGGCAGATCACTGGAAAATAAATTGCAGCTCAACCAACCAAGAAAATCAATCCACGTTGCTAAGACAGTTCGTACATCAACAGGAGCCTCTGTGTATTAGCTGTTAGTCCACACTGCTGTACTCATCACGAGCAAGAAACTAACCTTTGTCCTGTGCACCCCATCACGGGAACCTTGTGTGCTTCACAAGGCAAATTATATCAACCGCTAAATAAGCATGGAAATGACACGGGTTTCGGGATAGGTTGAATTTTACAGCATTATGCTCATGGCACCACACGTGAATACAGCGAGTTACACAGCCACAAAAAGTGAAAAGCATACCCACAACGTCTTTGAATGAAGCCACAGACAATTTTAATTTGGTTTCAGCCCCTTAGAAATTATTATGGGATGTGGTTAAAACGGGAGCCAAGAGCCAGTTGGATGGCTAATTCACAGCCTGCAGCGGTGCCCTGGTCAGCCAGTATCTAACATCATAAAAAAAAGCGCAGATACAATTAAGATTCTGCCTCTCCTAATAATCCCAGAGACTGTTTACTCAGCAACACCAACACATCAAAGGAAAGGATGCCAATGCCTGAAGACAAATCTGTTTAACTCCAAGCCAGCTTTGTTTGTTGCCAATAGTCTTCTTGCTAGAACTAAACCTCAAAACAGATAGAAAAGCCTTGAAGGGCCTGGAAATGACCACATGTTAAACCACTGGCAAAAAAATGTTGCTATGAGAACTGACTGAGCAGTTCGCCACGCAGAATTTCAGAGCTGTGCCAGAGACCACATCCAGGTGGGGGTGAAGAGTAGTACTGTGAGGGTAAACAGTAAAATAAACGGATTAACTGCAATGCAGGTCACCTAGGAACCACAAAAGCAGGCATGTAATGCCCTTTCCATGTGATTCTGCTGTGCCCCAAACACAGCGAGGCAGAGATCCCCCACTCCAGTGCAGCCTTGGCACACTGCAACTCAGAAATTCCCTCCTCCACCCGCACTCTGAAATACTTCAACATTTTTCTAAGTTATCAGACTTTTTTTTCCTTCTGCTTTTTGCCATTTGCTCCAACCATCTACCTGTCTTCCCTCACCTGGTCCACTCCACGCTTTCCTCCCTGCATTGCCCCTTCACCTCCCTTCCCTCCTTCCTCTTTCCATTCTACTTCCCTCACCATCCAGCTTTTTTATCACTGGAGGATCTCTGCCGGGTGGGTAGTCTACATTTGTATGAGACCTAATGTAAACAGTCCCATTTCCATTAAGATTTTGGGAAAACTACAGTGCGTACTCCCCAGGCAGCAGCACACAAAAACAGGAGCCCTCTACCTACAGTCATGCTCATACACATTCATTCACCAAAAAAGCTACAAAATTATCATCATCACAACCAACCTGTGGGCAGGGTGCCATGACAAATGAAGAATAAGTCTTTTGGGGGCCATTGGTGGAATCATTCAGATGTGAGAACTTTCAAGCTACGATACTAACTTCTTTGATATCAAATGTATAGAGTCAATATTTTACCCTGGCCACTCATGGTAATCAGTGACCTTTATCTGCAAGTGACATCCCAACTTCATTGACACATCTTATAAAATTTATCAATTTTCCCTCTTCAACCTGCATGTCACTCAACACTAGAAATAATCAAATACAATTGTGACTCTCCAAGCTACAAAACACATTTGTTGGAACTCTCATTTTAAGACACAAGCCATCTCAAACACAAGGACTCTTACTGGGAGAGGACATCTTTATTGATTTCTTTTCACATCTCAAGAAACAGAATAGAGATGTGCTGAAATAGGCAGTGGATTTCATCTCCATCCCTGAGAAACCATGAAACACAAGAGTGTATTTCCAGGCCAAGAAGGGAGCAGGAAAAAGTGGTGGTGATACTAACAGAGAAAACAGGCTTTCTCACAGAATTCTGAAACCATTTTGGATGACTGTGTTCACAGGGGCCATTCAGATATGGCACAGAATATCTGTAGAACCATTGAGACAGACCAGACTATCAGATATCTTATGAGGGATTACAGAAGAAAATACAGATGTGGTTGCAAGCTGAGGTGGGAAACTGTAGTGTCTGTCGTTACCGAGATGAAGGATGTGCTGGTGGTTGATGTCACTGTGAAGGGATTTGGGGTGGCAGAAAGAGGATAAACAGTCTTAGAGAGAGTAAACAAGGATGCAGAGACAGTGATGCATCTGTTGTGGGACTAAGGCAGGGCTGAACTTGGCCCAAACTGGGATGTGTGAGAGGAGGGTAATTTGAATTTCAGTGTATAAGCCTAGACAATAAAGGTACTACTGATAACAGCCATAGTGAAAAGTACAGAGAATAAAAATTTTGCAATAATGGTCCAAGAATTTTATATGGACCATACTGAATTGGTAATGAAGATGTAAACTTCAAGAAGAAACACCTGAAAGTCACATGTTCAAGCAAGATAACAGCTTCAAAAAACTAACCAGCCACTAACTTGAGGTATTTCTGAATGGCTGATGATGTAGACTTACTCATCTTCGTACAGCGTTTGCAATTCAGTGATGTTCCATCAGGAAATTAACAAAAGACAAGTTCTCCTTAGGGCACTTATTGCATCGTGGTCTAATGAAATCCAACATTTACATTATGCTGCGTAGGGAACGTTTATTATTTTCAGTGTCCTAATCATTACACAGACGCATAGAAGCAAGCTATCTATTTTGGGGTAAATACATCTACCTCCCCAGCTATCTAGGGAGAAAAACTTGCCGTTTAAAAACATGGAGGACTGTAGTAGCTTGATTATCCTGCAGATTCAGTTCAGCTATCCAACAGGAGAAGATACTTTGCACAGGTAAATACCACAGCCTAGTTCTGAACTCTGCAGGCTGGCTCCAGTTAGAATACTCTTTCCTCCGTGCTTCACCAGACTAGCATGTGCATATATGCACCTTTCAAAAAACAAGATGATGAGCTTGAAACCAGACATGTTTCCACTTCAATCCTCATGAAGCTTTTGATTGTTTCGCTAGAATCAAAAAACATTCTGGGCAGAGTGCTACTTCACACTTCCCTCTGCTGCTTAAGAGTCTGGCATCCTGTTCTAAAACAACATGTCTTTTAACAAACTTCTTGGACAGGGACGCAGTAATTGAAGACTGGAGTAATCTTACCAAATACTCCTTCATTTGCACCAGACACCCAGGCAGTTCAAAACAGCTAAATCTTGTATGCCTACAGGAGATAGGGGCTTGGATTGTTAGGACAAAATTATCTTCTTCTATGTAGTTGTCGGCTTCTCTCCCATCTTGCTGGCTACCGTGTCAGTCATTGCAATAAAAAAAGCTGACTTTTTTTGAACAAGTACTGTAGTTAGACTGGCCGATTCCTCCACAGATCAAGACAGATGCAAGTAGCTTCACAATCAGAAGATCAGTATTCAATGGGGTTTTTACTTCTTTTTCTGGCAGGTCTAGGAAGCAAAAATCTTTTCATGGTTCATATTACTCTGAGGCCTTTAAACTCTTTATGATGTTCAGGAAGGTTATGGGATTAATTTCACAACATTAAGATTTATTTTGTGATTTAAGATTAAGACATTTGGGATTTAGGACAAATTATCTAAGGACAAATGGAATGTTTAGGTGCTAAAGTAACATACAGTTGTTTATAATTTAAATTTATCATTTTCCTGATGCAGACTCATTGCAACTGATAAACGGAGCTAGGTATCTTATACAAAATTAATGACTACACCTATCAAACCAAAATTCCTGAAACATTCCGACGGCACCCAGCTGCTAAAATTTGATTATAACACAATGACGTGACAGCTGACTTTCACATTGGAAGAGTATAAAATGAAAGAAATAGGCAGCTATGGTACTATGGACAAGTATGCCAAACAGTTAACTTCCCTACTTAAGTAGGATGACCAGCGACCTACATAATGGACAAGGATTTAACATAGATTGAAGAAACAAACATTGGAGGTCTAATCTGACCTGCAGGGAATGGTATTGGGCTTTAAATAGTAATAATTGTGTTGTCATGCATAGTAGAGGGGTTAGATTTTCTAAACATTTTTCAGAATGCGGGAATACAGTAACAGGGAAGAAAAAAAAAAGTGTTTTACACCCCTAAAATATTTTTTACATTAAAAGTACAATGCTTGAGAATGTAAATGCACAGGATGTTAAAACATATTAGTGGGAGCTCACTGTAATTTTCTTCAGGAACAAAAATCCTGTAAATTAATGTACAGTCAACTATATGTTCAACAGTTTGGATTCTAAATATTTTAATGATTATCATCTTTCTGCCATAAAACTATTACATACACATTCTGAAATTACTGCCTATTTATAATTTCTTACTACTGAAATTTAGAAGTGAAGTAATGTATGGGGATATAAAGCGAACGCCCCAATGCAATGATTCACCTTATTTTAGAGCAAGGCCTCATTTTTCTGGCTTACAAAACAATGGTTTCTAAGACCCCTACACAGGATAGGCTATGTTTCTGAAGCAGCATACAAGAAGTGATAATATTCAATAACAGAGACGGAGTCTTGAAAAATCACAGACCAACTTAATGTTCTGTTAACATTAATTTTATAAAATACCTTACAAGAAGAGATAAAGAACTTGAGCTTACATAATAACCAAAATTTAAAAAGAATGTTGAATAAAATATAAATTAATTGAACACATCACTAAGTTTGCCACATGTTAGACAAGTTTATAAAAGGCATTTTCTGATAAAATAGTTATTTGAAAGAAAATCCTTCAAAATGGAAACTACTAAAGTCCTTTTTCAAGAAGTCATTCCTAAAAGCGCTAAATTCCAGGTCAACAGGTAGTACCTGAATTTGCTTAGAATACGGTGTTCATTTTCTTCAAAATTTGTCAAGCTTTAAGACACAAATTTAAATGCTTTCAGGTCAGAGTCATCAGTGCAAAGTAAAGCTTCAAGCTGAAAATGAGAGAAGCATAACAGAAGAAATGATCCTGGTACAAAAATTCTTAAATTCACATTATGAAAAAAACCTGTGCCAGATGCCTCTTGCGATACTGAACTTTAACAGATTTTACCAACGGCCATTTTAGGGTTCCAGCCAAGCCACTTACATGGCTAGTCATATTAAATTCATTTATTTTATCAAAAATTCAATTTTTTTCTACTCATAGTCTTTGGAAAAGATCCATGCTGCCCATGTCCACTTACTTTGCTCAACTTCTGCTTCAGCCAATTTGCTTAACATGCAGCAATTTAGCCAAAAGGAGATAAAAGGTGAGGCCAACAGACATCGGAATGATGGTCTAAAGCCTTGCAATGACATTTAATTGGAAGAAATATGACAGCACATGTTTCTGAGTTAACCAACTTTGTTCATTCAAGCACTCTCACTGAAGTCAGTCTTCCTTAAAGTTATATATGTGCATAACACACTGCCAGGCTCAAACCCGTAAGTCTTTCAAGGGTTAAAATACTTTTAGAGAACTATGTGTTTAGAGAACTAGACTGTAGCCAGATTAATTTCTTTTAAGCCTATTAATTCCTGCAGAGTAAACATCAACACTCCAGCAAAGCAATTTTGCTCTGTTTGAATTTAAAACTATTAACCAAAACAGGTTTGAAATAGTCTTCACATTCCAATATTTAGGAGTGGTATTAGCACGCTCATTTAAAGATTAATAGAACTCTTATCAAGCTACCACTCAGAATATTGCTCATCAAGACTTTTTTTAACACATAGTAAAAAAAAATAAGAAAAAAAAAATGTGTCACTGGTGGTCACAACCAGAAAGGAGAAGGAAAAATTTAAAAAACTTCATCTATCAGGCAGCAGTTCCAGCCTCGAACTGAAACAAAAGGCTGTCCATTTATACTAAGCTGCTGCATAAAAATGAGAAAGTGAGTTCTCCATTACAATTCAAAATTTCAAAACTCAGTCTGCAGATTGTTTGCTCACCCTTGTAAAGCGTTCTTTTTTCACTGTCGTCACTGCTATGCTGGCAGTTATGCTAGAACCTCATTTAAGTAATTCCAGTACAACCACAGTGTTTAATTTAATAGTATGAATCATTTTGAATTTATACTTAGCTAAAATACTAGAATGATGTTGTAAACAAACCATATGAAAAAGAGAGTTCAAGACTACACAAAACTTTTCCCCAAAACAGAGAAAAGAGATTTACTTGAACTTTAAGCACAGAATATAACTTCAACCAAAACTTTGCATAAGTTGTACTCAAGGAACAAACATTTAATGGAAGTTGCAAATGCCCTTTTCTAGGACAAAAACTCAGAATCATTTGCTTAAATCAAAATGGAACAGCAGCTCTTCCCTATACCCTGAATTCTCATTGACTTTTACCAGTGAAGCAGATTAATGATACCCATACTATGCTTTATGATGCTACAAAATAATTTAATTAATTTTAAGAATAAGTCATTTGATGAAACAATGGACTTTGAGATATCACAGTAATTTCTACTGGGTGTTCCCAGTTATTTTGAATCCTGCAATTCAGCCATTTGCTGTCTTTAAAAAAATTGTTTAAACAAATGCATTGGAAGCCGAGATCTGATCCTGTAAGTGATGTAACTTCTACCACTTGCTCTGAGTGAAGGAGAACACTGACAGCTGAAAAGGGACAATAAATATATACCTGACACCCAGCTTAGCACACTGTGAAAATTCTCATACGCTGGTCACATCTCAAAATGCAAAAAATATTCTAACTACCACATGGTTTTATCTTTTCAACAGTAACAAAAGAAAAGAAGATTTCAAAGTTTCCTAAAAAAAACCCCAAAAAGCAGCAATCTTAAGAACTATTCTGGAAATATTTGGACTCTTAACTTTGAGTGTACTAAGAACAGAGTTGTCTTCTCTCTCTTCTAAAATTGGGAAGATTTTTAATTTGGCTTGCATCAATTTGGGCTCAAAAATAAAACGTCAAAGCCTGGAGTATCACTAACCACATAACACAAAAATATATTTCCAACTAAGCAGCTGGAAAGTGAGTGAATGAATTTCGATATTAAACACATCTTTGTGAATAACAAAGTGTACAGAGGAAGAGGTTACTGAAGAACTTTGCAAAAAATATTTCTACAGTAGCATTAGGAATTAACAGTGCATCAAAGATTTAAAGTTTCCATGTTAATATAAACTGATCCAAGCTACAATGAACCACAGGATAATCACTCAAACAAAAAATTAACCGCATTCTACTTTACAGAAGCTAGAACTGGAATTTACCTGAATATCATTAATATGATTCAAAAAGATTCCTTCTAGTCTGGCATGCCTCAGTTTACATAGGTCAGAGAACTAGTGCCGTTAGTGTGTAATCAAAACACAGTATTATCATGTGTATTTGGCTTTTTTGAACATTTGCAATCAAATACTCAAATTTGAAAGAGCTTTTACATGTCAGAACTCAGTATCACTGCTGCATGAAGTGTTTTATTTGTTGGTTGGGATTTTTGCATGGAAACTGTATGAAAGACCTCAAAGACTACAGGTCATGGAATTCATGTTAAACAGAAAGCTGCCCAACATCGCTGTCAAAATACCTTTAAAAAGGCAGTTCATAGACAGAATAATGCATTTTACATTCAGACATTTCCTCTCTCAAAAGCAAAGGAATCTCAGAAGAAAAAAAAAAAAAAATCAGTAGTGAAGGCCACATACTTTTTGCATTTGATGAGCTGAAATGCAAAAAAAACCCCAACAATTAAAGCATCTTGTAAGAGGAAAAAAAAAAACAAACACACACAGAACTTCTGGAAAGTGATGATTTAGTTGATGGGGTGGTCAGCATGGAAACTGTTGGGAATGCTACAGCAGAACTGACCAAAAGTACAAGGGAATATGAACAGGAACATAGTACAGGCGTCAACTAGAAAACTGTAACTTGCCAACGTGTAAACAAGAAAAAGCATTTCACAGATTAAAAGTTCTAGGGAAGTAAACTTCTTTAAATTATTTTGTCAGTTCAACCCTGATTTAAAAAAGTATGGCTAGCAAAAATACATAAGCCTCAGCATATTTATAAGTCTTGATCAGAGCAGCCATGAGCCTTTGATAAACGGCTGGAAACAAACACTCTTCTATTAAGGATGAAAGAAAAATATTCTGTTCTTTTCTTTCTCTCATTCCCCAATCCACACACGTATACGTAGAATTCTCATGCTCCAAGAATATCTTGACGCTGCTATAGATTGAGACGTGGGGAGACCGGTGGAGGAAAACAGACAAACTCTCTTAAAATACTACGTGCCACATCAACATTATTCTGGGCAATTTCAAGTGCCCTCTTGACTTCTTCAAAGGAATAGCCCTCTCCCATAAGTTTTGCAATTTTTGCATCCACATTTTCCATGGAACTGTCAGAGCTGTATGCTTTCCTGTGGTGTATTTCTGGTGCAGTCCTCCGAGGAAGTGGTTTAGGGGGCCTGGCTGGTGCTTGTGAACCATCTGTTTCAAATAAAGGAGATATAAATCATTATAAACTGGCTTAAAATTGTGTTATAGGCAGGTCAAGCCTCAAGAAGCATTTAAAAAAGTAAAATTCTAAAAACCACAAAGAGATATTTTAATTCACTAATACACCCGATTTTAAAATTCGGACAAAAGCTGAATTCCTCAAGAACATCCAAAATGGAAATAATGCAGTGAAATACTATTTTAATAATATAGGAACGTGCAAGTTACAATCTGAATTATCCCAAGTTGGAAGAAAAAGAAAGTATGATGAACTGGCAAAGATGGTGAAAATAGCCAGTCAAAATTTTAAAGGCTGTCCACTCTCAACCCACAGTTTGAGAACTTTTTCTTAATCTTTTTTTTTTTTTTTTTAAAAAAACCCCAAACAAATAACAAACCAACAAATTTGATCACAATTTTATTCAGGACTGTAAGCTGGGCAGAAAAGGAATCCAGCCAAATATGCCTGAGGGAGAAAAATCCTTCACTTATTGGTACATCTTGCAGATTCTGTTCAGTCAATTGCAGTTGATTTCATGCATAGCAGGTACGCGTAACTACAGAAATAAAACCCTCTTGTCCAGTTATTTTCAGTGGTGAGAACAGAACATGATCCTTCCTCTCCAGTCTCCCTTTAGAAATATCTCCCCTTTCCTTCTCTTCTATTGAAAGGTTACCTTCACAGTTAATGCTGGTGCTAAGAATCATGATGTGCTGATGGAAAAAGCGAATATTCTAACTTGCTAATCTTCTGAGAGTCAAGAGTTTCGTGCTCAAGTAAACTTGGTACTTTACTGAAACCTCTTTATCCTCACTGATTTCACAATAATAAGAAGCTTAAATACAAGCAGGAATAGAGCAGAAAACACATTCAAGAGCAAAGTATTTAAAAAAAAAAAAAGTCTTTAATCCTTCAAAGAGGGTTCTAAAAAGTTTCGAGAGTGACTTTGATAGATAAATTAGAGAAATTTCAGGCTGTGATACTTCCTGTTTACTTACACTGACAGCAATAGCATTTTGCAGTGTTAAGTACTTCAGAGACAGTTTTTTAGTGATGAAAGAACAATGTACTTTTAGTATTGCTGTTACAACATGCGACTGGATAGAGAGCTGTAATTCAACAGAGTGCATTAAATACTTCAGATGAATTAAAATAGTTCACATTAGCGCACATCTAACCAAGGTGTATTTTTCTCTCAACTTAAGTTTCCATGCATTCAGATGAGTGTTGCTATAAATTTTAATTCCATTTCTTAATTCAGAGAAGATAAGCAAATAGTACTTCTAGCAAGATGGTGATATTCATATAACAAATGGATGAGAGTAATTTGATTAAAAATTTACAGTAAGGGGCTAGGATTAATTTTGTTCTAATTTCATTGCCTTTTTCCCTGCAAATAGTTATGACAAAACCTACAGATGGTAAGGGCTATTCATATTTGTTGTCATTTTTTCTCTCTGAAGATGAAAAGAATTGTATAAATGCTAAACATTCTAGTAAATATACCTGAAGCAGATCCAAACCTCCTACGAAGGCATGCAAGATCCATGAAAGACACCGCTTTGAGACACTAACTATAGCTCAGGAATTGTGGTTAATAACTAAAAACCAAATTAGAAACAAGTTCAAATTTCTCACTTCACTTATTTTAGAAAAATCAAGACTGTAACAGAAGAATATTCTTTATACTTAAAATAATGGTATACCATATTAAAACCAATCAGTATTCTTTCACAAACATTTCAAATTGTTTTAATATACACATTTTGTTATGGACTTCATTGCTATAAAGGATGAAACAAAATTAATTTGCACACTTTACATTTTCCCCTGGGCTTGAAGTAGAGAAGAAATTCCTTATGCATAGATCAGATCCTTCCGTGTGCGAGTTACATGAGATATTTTTTGCTCTACCCAGTCTAATACAGGCTTAAAACTGAAGTTATTTCTTGTATAAAACCTTCACTTTGCTGAAGCTTCCAAACAAACTTTCTTAAGTAATCACATCATTTAGAAAGGTCATTTTTAAATCTGTCAGCAGATTTGCAGCATAGGCATTTTATTCTCACTACAGTGACATCTCTCTATAGCAGATACTTTAAGATCTTCAGACCTCTCTCTAACCCAATTTCCATTATTATATTTTTAAGCGCTGACATCTCTTTCAGTATCTTCACAGCCATATAAAATTTTAGCTGAAGCTGCGTATGACATTGGATCCTGAGCTTAAAGATACTAAGCCTAAGCTGCATGTCCATCTGGACACTGAGATAGAGGTATTTAAGCAGGACTTTCCTTTCCAGCCTCCCATTCTCTCTGATGTTTCAGCACTGTGGATGCCTAACTAAAAATTCAAATAGATTTTCTAACTGTGTAATTCAATTAACAGTTTCTACAGCAAGGACCTTCCTCTATCACTCACATTTCTGTAATTCAGCACTAGATTTAACCCTTAGGTAACAAGTTAGTATAAAGGCAGAGACAGGCTCATTTAATAAGTATTTAAAAAGCGCGGAAAAAGTTGTAAGGCGAGGGCTCCGTGGCACAGTGAGAGAAGGATATTTATAATGATGCCAACTGTCTGTTTCTCTCTGCTGTGAAACGGCCCTCTTCTTTCCTTCCCTTGCTGCTTCTCCTTTATGTTCCATAGCCTTTCACCGACAGACTGAGAAGCATCAGAGAACCAGGTGACGAAGGCTTGTTGTGCAAGGCCCTCTCTGGACCAGTGGCAAGAAGCTACATCTAATCTAATTGGGGTACAGGAACAAAGCATACTCAGGGGACACCTATACTAAGGAACTGACAGAGCAGGGAGAAAGTGAGAAAGGAGTAACTACACATCTTGCTCCACCAAGCTGTTGGGTATGATCTTCGTATTTTGCATTACTGTGACACATTAGTCCCCTTACGGTTAATTGAAATTCACCCTGAAATAATATGGAACATCCTTCCCCTAGCATTTCCATGTAAAGCAATTTAAATTTGCGTGCAAGTGCTTTAATAAGGCCAGGTGAGTGAATAGGCAGCAGACAAATATACTTAACTAGCCATTTGAACCCATTTCTTACAGAATAGCTAAATTCAGTAAAATACAGCAGATGCTTATATTAGAGACCTAATTTTCTTCTACATTTCCTACACATCATTGGTTGTGCTTAGGTAAAATATGCTGTTAACAGTATCTCCTTCTCTTGCTTGTATTGTAATAATTTTAAAAAGTTGTATTTAAGAAGTTTGAAAAACTATGCCGTTGGGATAGTTAGGTGAAGAGTAGAGAACTATTTCTTAAGTGTTCAATTCTGAATACATTGCTGAATTAGAATAAATTCCTCATTACATGTTAACGATTCAGTTAAACATCATGACAGTGATCTTAGAAACAGTCACACCAAAGCACAGAAGTTAAAGGATTCCCCATGCTACTCTAGGGAGCTAGTGGCTAAAATAGAATTAGATTTTAGAGTGAACTACATTTCTTTTCCAGCTAGTTTGAAGAATCACCGTGCGAATGGGCTGAAATGAAGAATTACCTCAGTGAATTGATTAGTTCAGAATAAATGCAAAAACAAAAGTTCTGAATAGAGTTACATCTCTATATTGTCTTTTTAAATCATAGGTGAAGGTGAATCAGTTCATCCTGAAGCTCATCAGGTCTGTTCTACAGAATTACTGCCACTGTAAAAACAACTTTCCAATTAAGAGTATGACATGATCTATCACACAGTTTTCATTTAATTGAAATTAAATTGAATATCTTTCTGTACATCATGCTGATTCAGAATGATATTTATAGGAAAGGTCAACACATGTGGGTGTTTTAGAAGATGGCTGTGGGAAACATACAGATAGAAAAGTATTTGTTAAGTGACATCAGAAAGCTCCAAGATTTTAAGTAGCAAACATCTTGCAAAATTTAGGAAAGTTAAAATTGTTCTACCACAGAATTGCAAGAATTGCAGGAAAACTCCATAGCTTTAAAAGGTAGTTATATCATTGTCATAATTTGTATTATAAAAAAATTCAAAATGCCCTAAATAAATCAGGTTAACATTGTAAGACAAATAGATCCCTCACAGTGTCACATAAAAACCATGCATTATAAAACTTTTTTTTTTATCCCTGAACAACAGAAAAAAAAAAAGAGAAACACAGTTATATTACTAGCAGTATCCTCCCAAAAGTGCTAGTATTTACCAAAGGCATCATACTAATTCTCAAACGTGCTATTCATTAAAAATTCTGTAGCACTCTTCAGGCTGACTTAATTTCCCCTGTACTTTAAGTTGGAAAAATATATTCTTTCATTCCTATACCACAGTAGAGATGAACTACATGTTCCTAAGCAGAAACAAAATTACAATTAAAAAAATGAATCATTTTTCCACTTGTGATCGTTTCCATTAAGCACTGATGATCATTACAACTGAAAGACTAGAGAAATAAGTCCCTTCATTTCTTTATGCATTAGAAAAGAGTTTTCACACACAATTCACTCTTATCTAGAGAACAAATAATGGTTCAAGGCATCACTTGTCTCTTTCCTTGTGTGGCCTCCCCACACAGCAAAATGATGCAGATGGGACAACCCTTCCCCTTCCCCATATACCATGCACATCTAAAGAAAAGAAAATTTGTCTATGAATTGGTTAAAGTACTTTGAACTACAGGTAATACTTTATTTTATATTTTATACTTATTTTAATATATCTGAGTTGCTTTCTTTTATAAATACTGTTCGTGTTGCCTGAAAACCATAAGCAAAATTTCTATGGCAGAAGAATTGCTTCTACTGGACCTGTTCTGTTGGAAATGGAAGACTGAATTTTAATTGTTTTTTGTTCTTGTTGTTTTATTAAAAAAACATTTTAAAATTTTCTTAGAACTTCAGACAAACATATTAGCAAAAAAGATCAGAAAATAATAATACTTTAGAGAGTGAAGCTACTTTTTGTAGTCCCTGCAGGACTTCTGATCTCTTGTGAGCTTTAAAGACGGAGGAAAAATCTCTGCCTTTCTCAAACAATAAGGAATACTAGAACTCAGATTCAGTTTGGCAGCTGGTGAAATTGATGCCATAATATCTACACCTACAGACAACAGGTAGCCAATTCTACCTTTATTGCTGAACTTTAATCTCTGTTATCCTTTGACGATTTCATATTTTTGTAAAGCGATATTACCATTGCCATTTGTTGCCCAGAATGACAAAAATCTTACTGGACTTCATGGATTAAAGTTATTTGCTTCATAAAGTTGTAATTTTCTACAAGAACAGTTTTCTACCTTACCTGAAGAGGGAGGAAGTTGATCATAGTCTTGAGATGTCCTATTTGTTTTGACATTTTCTCCAGTTACTCTACGAGCAGGTGGCAAAGGAACATGACCAGTTATTGGATCAAATTGGGGATCTGTAATTAACAAAACAAAAAAGGTGTCTTAGAATAATTAGATTAATTATTTTGGGGAGGAGGAGGGCTGATGCATTGGACCGAGGCTTAAAACAGCCCCCTTTCAGACACAGGAGCCATGAATCCAAACAGAGGTGTTCCCCCATGGCACATGCATATGCACGTATACATCCAAATTCAACACTTGCATAGTAGACATGTTACTGTGTCTTGAAGTGACAAAAACAAAAGCACAGTTTAAAGGTGGTCTATCCGACGCTGACCACGACTCTTCTGTTTACATCCATGAGGTACCTTTCAATGACCCGACACTGACACTGCTAGGATTGTGGCTGGCAAAGCATGGAAGAGGTTGCAAAGCCTGAAGCAGCACAATTAGAAATGTCTCAGCTATTCAGTTTGGTTAGAAATTGGTAACCCTACGCTTTGCAGTTCACAAAGACTGCAGGGCAGATTTCCTATTCATAGTCCCCACTACGGGTAAATATTACAGGGATTGGTAAGGCTGTGACTAGGCTTTTCAGTTCTCTCTGGTGATTACAGGAAGAGAATTAATAAAATGGGAGAAATACAGAGTCCTGGCATACTGTGTCCTTTTTTTTTTTTTTTTTTTTGGCTATTGAGAATGTAGCTAAGCAAGTGTTAACATCATCCTGGACCTGGCTTCTGCTCTGGACTCACAAGAGAGTTTGTATGTGAATGCAACTATTTGCTGTCGTTGATGATGAGTTTATTATTCTAATCTGACAGGCTCTAATGGATAGCTGAGAAATCACCCCCAAGACTTGTACAGAAACCAATCATCAAAAACTCATCATAAATCATCTACAGCAGTTTATTTGACAAGATGCAAAGTAAGTAATATGGCTTTAGAAATACCATATGAATAAAAAAAGACCAATCCACACAACCATTTATACCGAAGTAGATGTATACACTTATAAGATTAACCAAAACTGTTGCTATAAGGTTGTGTTCACTATGCAAATATGAAGAACAATACATGGCCGTAGATACATTTCCCAGATTTTTAATTAAAAGCTATTACACATTTTTTAACACTGTCAGTGATGCTTCTTCTATTATTTGGAAATAACACTTAATAATTTGAAACTCTATGTTTCTGGGAACTGCACACAGATTGACGGAGCTTGTGCACATGCATCTGTGTGAGGGCTTCTATTTTTCCTCTCCATTCCCATTAGAACTGAATGGTGCAGTGTGTGTTTCTGCATCAGATGATACAATTGAGGCACCCATTCAGACTTGACTGAATAATAAAAATATTCCACAAAAGGTCATTCCAGTTCAACCTAAACTAGCTCACTTTCATCCCACAGCTAGTATCATTCACAAAGGTCAGCCAAACGCCTGACAACCTGTCAGGTTATTATGGAGTTGCACATGACTGCTTGTCATCTACATCCTAGCATTCCTGCGATACTATAGCCAAAACATTTCACTTATCCCTCTCCATGCAGCTTCTAAGAAAAACAGATAGGAGGAGAAAGATATCTAACCGCACCACAAGGTAGATAATCGTTGAAAATATTCCTGGGATGGGTAAACTTAAGACACCAACATCATTTGGAAGCTTCCACAGAGAAAGTCACTTCACAGGCATGCACTATGAGCCACAAAAATCCTGTTGTAATCTGTACCATCAGCAGCCAATGTATTCAACTTAATAAACCTGACAATCAAACACTTTTCAACTTAAAGACAAAATTGTAAATTCTGAACATAGCTTTTATACCTTTTACAAGCAAAATACTGGACTGAAAAGTGTCACAGTGATTCATGGGGGGAGAGAGGTGAAAAACTGACTTACCAAAAATGTTATGAACCACAGGTGCCTGCAACTGTGTTCACAATTAAAACCGTTTGCAACAATTTGCAACAAAATTTTACAACAGTTCTAACAAAGCAGGATTTTTTTTCCCTTATTTTCTAGTTTTTCCCCAAAACTTGAAAAAACCTTGAATTATGTTTTACTATAGAAAACAATGGAGTTTGACCTGAACAGGCTAGAGAGTTGGGTGGAGAGGAACCTAATGAAGTTCAAAAAAGGACAAGTGCAGGGTACTGCACCTCAGGAGGAATAACCCCATGCACCAGTACAGGTTAGGGGCTGACCTGCTGGAAAGCAGCTCTGTGGAAAGGGACCTGGGAGTCCTGGTGGACAACAGGATGACCATGAGCCAGCAATGTGCCCTTGTGGCCAAGAAGGCCAATGGCATCCTGGGGTGCATCAAGAGGTGTGTGGCAAGCAGGTCACGGGAGGTCATCCTCCCCCTCTACTCTGCCCTGGTGAGGCCGCACCTGGAGTACTGTGTCCAGTTCTGGGCCCCCCAGTTCAAGAAGGACAGGGAACTGCTGCAGAGGGTACAGCAGAGGGCTATGAAGATGATCAAGGGAATGGAGCATCTCTCTTATGAGGAAAGGCTGAGAGACCTGGGTCTGTTTAGCCTGGAGAAGAAAAGCCTGAGAGGCGATCTCATCAATGCTTATCAATATCTAAAGGGTGGATAGGTGTCAGGAGGATGGGGCCAGACTCTTTTCAGTGGTGCCCAGCAACAGGACAAGGGGCAATGGGCACAAGCTGGAACACAGGAAATTCCGTCTCAACACAAGGAAAAACCTCTACAGAGCATTGACACAGGCTGCCCAGAGAGGTTGTGGAGTCTCCTTCTCTGGAGCTTTTCAAAACCCGCCTGGCTGCATTCCTGTCCAACCTGCTCTAGGTGAGCCTGCTTCGGCAGCTGGGTTGGACTAGATGATCTCCAAAGGTCCCTTCCAACCCCTACCATTCTGTGATTCTGTGAGTTGACAAAAGCATACAGACTAGTATTACAGATTACAACAGAAAACTTGGCACTTCACAAGTAAGAACTCTTACTATAGAAGTACAGTTTACCAAAATGTCTAGCCTGGTATTGCAATATTGATCTTATTTAATTACTTTGTGATAATGAAAATTTAAGTCTCTTTACATTTTCAGTTGTTTCATCGCCACCATTAAAAAACCCTATCTTTTTAATTATCTTGTGTAATGAAATATAGACAAAACAGACTTCTGAAGTCTGATGACAACTCTATCATAGAACAGATAAGCTTCTGAATTAAATAAAATACATTCATTCCTTTGTATTCCTACCAGAATGAAGGAACAGTTCATGCCCTGAAGGTGGTCGGCTTCCTGAGCCAGCAGGTTTTGTGTGCTCAATCATGCTGTGCCGAGCAGGTGGTGGTGGTGGTGGTAGTGAAGGGGGTGAGCTATCAAACGTATTTTCACCTGCATTTTAGAAAAAAATTATTAGATGAGCAAAACTTCATTAAGAACTGTAGAATGAGGACTGAAGCTTAAAATTTGTTTTCCTCTGCATGCTGAGGCTGTCTCTCCTCAGGTTCATCTAGAAGTTCAGTGACTCCAGTAATGAAATTGTAAACCTGACTCTTACTATACACAATCCTCTTCTAAAACATGCTCTGAATGACCTTTTGCAGTGCTCAGTTTCTTTTCTGGGATGCGGGGAGATTTCTTTTAGTGGCTCAGTTGCAAAGAGTGTATTATAATGAAAGATTTCACTGAATATCATTGTAGAATAACAGCTATGTTTCAGTGGCTAAGCAAAAATATTTATATTCAAATACCAATGCTGACTACATTGAATCTGCTACGTTTATACTGTGTATTATTCTTTATCTGCTGCTCTAAAGCTCTGATCCCAGATAGAAACTGAATTTTCTAGGGCTTGGCAAAAGAATGTATCCCTTACACAAAGGTTGTGCAGACAGGACTACAGTTATCAAGTAGTGTGATTTTTATGTGCTCTTCTGCCTTCAATTCTATGTACTTTCGCAACTCAGGAACACTTCAGGGACCAAAGAGAGTATAGCACAGGAACGTGGCAAATGTTATGGAACCAGAAAACGGCATGATGACACATACACTACAATCTAACAGTCACGCAGCTGGGTTTGTCAATGAAGGTGTGGGTGGTGGCCAAGCACAGCCCCAGTATATATATGCAGAGCTCATTGATTCTTGTGTACAAGAACAGAACAGAAATCAGGGTTGGAAAAGACAGCTTTTGGTGATTGTAGCCAGCAGTGAGTTTTGAACTGTCTCTTAATAGTGGAAAAAAAACAGAAACAAACATATTAATTGAATTTAGTTTTCTTTGCCTTAAATACCACCTCTTTGGCATTCTTCTTTGTATTTGATAAAAGAAATGGAATTAAGCTACAATAGGAAAAACCCTCCACTCTTGCATTAAATCGCAATGCTCAAACTTCATATTAAGGGACAAAAAAATTATAATTTATTTTAGGGAAAATGGGCTTGCTTTTCTTTATAGCTCATATACAGATTTAGTATGCCTTTTCATCTGTCTTGCATGAGGGCTTATAGACAGATACCAAGTACAGATTATTGACATAAATACTGACTCACAGCTGTTATATTTAGCCCATAGCTTGTTTGGTACTTGTAACACACTCAACATTGGTTGTTTTTCAACAAACATGGCATTTGGTTCATCTAGGCAATGTTAACCATTAAATGTTATCAGCAAAAAGTCTGCAACCTAAAGGGGGCACCAGAAGATCATAATCGGAGGGTGTCCTGTTGAGCAAAGAGCTGTGTTTTGGGTTGTCTCTGGTAGGAGGTCGTGCAGGTGGCAAAGGTACCGGAACAGTAGGTGGATCATAGACATCTCCTGAATGACACAATCACAAGAAGTGAATGTTTTCTTGCTGTACCCCTAGAACAGCACAGAGTAAATTTTCTTGCTGAATAGTGAAAAATAAAAACATACCTAACTCTGGATGTTTTGATTTCTTCATCTCAGAAGTAGTACTGTATGTTCCATTCGTTACTCCAGCACATTGACCATTCTCACACACCCTGAAGACAGACATTAAACAGGAAGCAATCAACAAGTTATCCAACTATTAATTCCCAGAATGACCAAGTACGGGAGCTGAGAGTCCATTATATGGAAATGAATGAAAGATGATAAGCTGCACCAGTTTTAAACTTTATGTTTTTTATACTGAGAGCAAATACTGGTTAACCGTCAACCAATTTCTTGGTGGGATACTGACATGGCTTAAAAATCTTACTCAAGGCCACAATACAAGATACAGGAAGAACTAACATTAAACATAGTCCTCACTTCAGAGCTCAGGTCATTGGTTTATTCACGTAATTAAGTCACAGACTCAATCCTGTTTCACCTTCCCAGCTGTTGAATTTTCCCTAGCAGAAATATGGTAAAGGGAAATGTGGATTTTAGTAATTATCCACGCTGAAGTACACAGAAAAGTCGTTAAACAAAATGAAAACAAAACAACAACAAAAAAAACCCCAAACAGAACACCACAACACACCACTAGCAATAACAAATTACAACTAAACTGTTAGCCAAACATTAAAAAAAAAAAATAAAAAATTGAACTTGCGAAAGCAGTTTTGCAAGCGCCTATTCATTCCTGTATGAAAAAGCTGAGTCTCACTGATACTTCTACCACAGTTTAAAATGGAAGCATATTACGTCCTCAAAATTAAACAACAGTATCAAATTAAATACGAACATCATCTAAACCAAACACTACAAAGATGCCTATAATCTTGTCAGAAAGATATTGAGGATTATTTTTGTAAGATGACTCTGTTCAAATACTGCAGGGAAAAACATAGAACAAAAGCCTTTTCATAATATTAAATATTGTTTAAATAAATGTGAAAGAACTGGGAAATTAATCCTGTCATTGGAACTGTGGACCCTGCATATTCAGAAAGAATGAGAGAGTTTCTTTGGAAAAAGGCCACCACACTAAACAATTCCAGATTAAAAATAAAAATCCCAACCCACCATGCACCATTATTAGTAAATACTGGCAAATCTGCTAGAGCTATATACAGCTAAAATTTCAGATCTTGGGTTTTTACCAATAGTATGAACATTAATAAACCTATAACCTTTGGCTGTATGGAAAGGAGGAATGAATAAAAGTCTGGAATCATTTAAAACATATAAAGAGGAAAGAGGAAGTGAAATTGTGTTTGTGGTCCCAAGAGTTATAACCAGGAGTAATGAAATCAATGTAAGAATAATTACAAGACTTAAAAAACACAACAAAACAAAAAACTAATGGTAAGAGCTATTTTGTTATGAATTAATCTCCCCAGGGAACTGGTAGAGGAAATGTTGCTTCTATCTTTGAAATTAGATTGGTTCAATCTCTCAAAGGCAATGGATGCAACATTTCCTTTGACTCCTCAGCATATACACTAAATAACTAAGAATATTTTCTACTTTAATTTGAATCTATTCTGCATTTTCAATAATCTAACCAGCCACAGGCACTAAGATAGGTTAACATGGCACCACTTTGAAGTCTTCAGATCATAATGAGCTCAGTTAAGTGATCAGTTTACAAATCATTCTGAAATACCTGTTTATGCCAACAGTAAACACCAGAAAAGAGGGCAGCAAATAAGTACTAACAAGCAAGCCTTCTGTCCTTTTCTTTTCCTTTTGGAAAAAGCTTTATTAGGAAAAGATAGTGAATGTAATAATTTATCATTCTTCTAATAGTAGCCTAATTAGTAATGCTGAAATTCAAATTCTTTCCCTCCATTTCTTATTGCTAAACTTGACCCATACCCGGGAAGAGATGATAGCTGTAACAAACCAGACAATTAACTCATCTGCCAGAAAGTAAGACTGTGAATCATTTTTTGTATTATTCTTGCAACATTTTTAGCATTGTCGTATCTACCGGTGAAAGAGCAAAAAATCTTAGAGGCAATACAAATTTGGGGGTAGGATAGAAGAATGACATAGTTCCTAAATTCCAAAACATCCAGAAAAAATTTTGTAGGCTCTTTAGTACAATGAAAACTCTAACTACTATCCAAGAACTGAGCAACACTTAGGAAAGAGGTGAGAGAAGGTGACACTGGGGGACAGAACTGAAAGGTGATAAAAATTTATGACAATTAAAAAAACATTAAAAAAATTGGCACTCCCCTCCCCATGAGATTAAAAGAAGTGCATTAAAAGAATACAGCATCAAGCAGAATCAAGGTTCTTTATGAAAGCTTTATCTCAGCTTTCACATCTAAGCAGTGACACTAGCTAAAAAGAGACATTTTAAGTATATGGAACACCATATATATTCATACACAAATATTCAATAGGATTTCTTTTTTTTAAATGCTTAGGAGAATGGATTGTTTTGAGTTAAAATTCTCATCAGCATATATAAGGTGGTTTTAATCTAGAGTGACCTGAATGGCAAACTGAGGTATTTTCTCTGTAGCAAGTCCTGGGCTAATGCCAAAACATCTACCATAAGCACAAGACCAAGTACGCTAACTAAAAAATAAACTAAAAACTAGAAAAAAAACCTCTTTGAAATCAGCTTTCCATCTACAGCCTCTATTCATAATTCTAACAGTCCAGTGAAATCCCATACGGGCCAACTGAAAACACTCGACTCCTTTTTCTGCTAAAGAAGGATGAGAAATGTGAAGTTTCTAAGTTTTCCAGCTGATTATTTGCTCAAGAATCTTTCAGGGTACATCTAGATATTAGCATTTTACTTCAGGTCAGGAGTATAAATTGAAACAAATCTCCACAAGTCATTCCCACTTACAGCACATTGGAAAAAATGGCAATATGTCACGGCATTTTTCTAATAGCAGGACTGTCTAAACTTTTTAGATCAATACTTGATTTTAATATCATACTTCTGACCTACAAGACCAATAGAGAATTCTTTTTCCCCAAGACTTTCTCTTAATTCCAGACATTCAGATTTTTTTTTATAAGTCAAAGAGCAAGAAGTTCATCAGAAATGACACAGCCTCCAGTTGCGATGTCCCTTGGCTCCAAATCTCCTTGCCATAATCCATTAATATTAATAATTCAGAACTGTGACAGTTTGGAGATACTATTTTAGAACACGTTTAAAGCAAAAGAGATATATTCCATCTGAATTTAAAAAACAGGTTCTCTTCCTGAGAAGCACAAAGAAAATATACTGAGAAACAGGCTCAAAAAGCCAAAAAGATACAGTACATACGGGACAAAAAGAATATAAAAGTATGTACATACACAGCTGCCAATTCACATATTTTTCAGTACTGCCTTGCTTCTTAAAATGAATTATATAAAACATGTGACTTCAGGAAGTTCAGTCACAATCCTCCTAAAAATTATGTTTGCAAGAGTTGTGGAGGTTGACTCTCCTGGTCAGTTCTGAAAACCTCAACCTAAGCGAAAAAAGAATCAACCGCAGAAATGGTATTTAAAAGCCAAAAATACCCAGATCTGACACAACAGAGATACAATAAAGCGAACTACACAGGTTTAAGACCGTGTGATGTTCAAATGAAACCGAGGCATTAAATAATCCAAGCTTGAAAAGAGAACACATTTTAGAAGGCAGGCAAGCTTAACCATCATTATAAACGTTGAATCCAGTTAAATTTTGGAAAAAGCAGAGTTTTTGTAAATAAGTTGTCTTCAAGGCTGCTAAATGACCTTACCGAGCAAGAGGTTTTATATTTTGACTATGAGGTGTTTGTGAGCTCAGTATTACAGGATGTGAAGAAGGAACTTTGTATTCATCATCATCATCTGCGTGATCCCTTGATTTATCAGACAAAGAATTTGCTGTAGGAACTGGGCACCTAAAGAAATGAGGAAAAGATCAGTTTTGCTTTAACTGTTACATAATTGATCTCAGTATAATACAGAAAATACTCTTCTTTAGCCTAAACATCCTTAATACCTATCTGCTACATGTAAGGCAACAAAAATACCATGTCAAACTAAAACTTGTAAGGTTATTGGCTTTTTTTGTCACTGAGAATGCATAGAGAAAAGGGCAATTGACCTTCTAGGAGTTAAACAGCTACTTTAAGCAAGCACAATAAAACAGAGTATTGCAAAGAATTTGAGTACTAAATAGGCACTTAGATGGCTTAACCTGTTTGCACTTATCAAAAGAACTAAACAAAAGTTAATTCAGGGCAAATAATACTTAGCAGGGCTCAGTGAGGCAGCAGACATTCACTCTTTCAGTGAAGTCTTGTTCCAGCCATAACCTTATCGAACTCCCAGCATTTGCCTGTATTTTAAATTATTTTTACTTCAAACAATAATTGTCTTTAATTGTCCTCCCAGAAAGTGATTTATATCACTTCTTGAAAGCAGTGGAAGCCCAGGAAAGATGTAGACTTTACAATGTTCATTTCACAGAATCACAGGGCCTGGAAGGGACCTCTGCACATCTAGTCCAACCCCCCCGCCAGAGCATGGTCACCTAGAGCAGGTTGCACAGGATGGCGTCCAGGCAGGTTTGGAATGTCTCCAGAGTTGGAGAACTCCACCACCCCTCTGGACAGCCTGTTCCAGTGCGCTCTGCCACCTGCAAAATAAAGAAGTTCCTCGTCATGTTTAGATGGAACTTTGTGTGTTCAAGTTTGTGCCCATTACCTCCTGTCCTATCGCTAGGCACCACTTAAAAAAGACTGGTGCTATCCTCCTGGCACCCTCCCTTTAAGTATTTGTAAGCATTGATGAGATCCCCTCTGAGCTTTCTCTTCTCCAGACTAAAAGGACCCAAGTCCCTCAGCCTTTCCTCATAAGATGTTCCAGCCCCCTAATCATCTTTGTAGCCCCCTGCTGTACCCTCTGCAGCAGTTCCCTGTCCTTCTTGAACTGGGGAGCCCACCAGGGCAGAGTAGAGGGGAGGATGCCCTCCCGTGACCTG
>VYXH01002935.1:274534-294417 GCA_013397275.1 Burhinus bistriatus | reverse complement strand
TCTTCCTTCTTGCCCTTTTTGAAGACTGGAGTGACATTGGCTTTCCTCCAGTCTTCAGGCACCTCGCCTGTTCTCCAGGACCTTTCAAAGATGATGGAAAGCAGTGCAGCAATGACTTCTGCCAGCTCCCTCAGCACTCACGGGTGCATCCCATCAGGACCCATGGACTTGTGGATGTCCAGTTTACTTAAACGAACTCTAACTTGATCCTCCTCAACCAAGGGAAAGTCTGCCTTCCTCCAGACTTTCTCTGTTATCTGTAAAGTCTGGGACTCCTGAGGGCTGGCCTGAGCAGTAAAGACTGAAGCAAAGAAGGCATTCAGTAATTCCGCCTTCTCTGCATCATCTGTCACCATGGCCCCTGTCTCATTCAACAGCGGGCCCACATTTTCTCTAGTTTTCCTTTTGCCTCCGATGTTCTTGAAGAAACCCTTCCTGTTGACCTCGACGTCCCTTGCCAGATTTAATTCCAAGGAGGCCTTGGCTTTCCTTGTTTCATCCCTGCATTCTTGTCATCTTCCCAAGTGGTCAGTCCCTTCCACTTACTGTAAACTTCCTCTGTTTACAGGTAACAAGTTCCATTGCGGAAAATACTGCTGGATATGAGATTTCTTTTAAAATGAAAACCTAACCCTACCACCTGGTTTTGTTATATAACTGTAAACAAAATGATGGGCAAAAATTTCATTTTAGTGAGCAGTCTTGGGAAAGTATTTTTTTAGATATTAACAAGCTCAACATATCTTTTGGCCTTCACAAAAGGTAACTGGCTAGGTTATTGAGCTAGCAATCAACATCATCTACTCTTTTATACATACAGCCCCTTTGTTTATACCAATTACTCTCATACATTAAGACAAATAAGAAACTCACAAAGCATCTGAAATACAAAAGCTTACATTAAGGACTTAATTTAACTTCAGCTTGATCATACATGAAAACCACAAATAGAAGTTTGATTCTTCAACTAGCTGAACATGAAGAGTAGTAAGTGTATAACTTCAAAAATCATCTCGATATTGCATTATGCAGTGAACAGCACCTTTATTCTTTGCCACAAAAAAGCCAACAGCTGGAGGACCTCAAATAAAGATGTGCAATGCAACCACAGCCATTTTGATTCATGCCTTGAAAGTATGCCTATTGGCCCCTGAGCTGTACTACATGCTGCATTACAAGACACATCTACTTCATGCATCGTTTGGGGAAGTTCTTAAGGACTATAAGGCAATGTGAGAATGGAGCGGACATACTTTCTCTTCCTATGGTCTAATTAGTTTGATTTCATCATAAGGGCAAGAGCTGAAATGACAGGCCAGGCCTATCTCCTCATTTTTTCAACACAAGCAGCACTTGACTCACAGCACAAAATAAAAACTTATGTCTTTCACTGTTTACTGTAGATGATGCCACGTGACTTCAGAACACCCAGGTACTCTGTGAATAAAAACTAGTAACTAACAATGATGAGTATGAGCCAGTCACTAAAAGGATACCTAAATAAATAAAGGGAGAATGAATAAGAACAGAATGGTTCTGTACCTTTGACATAGAAGTTTTATTTATATTTTCAAAATTAAAATAGCAATTTGGTCAAACTTGCTAAAAATAATCTGACATAATTACAGCAGTCCAATAAAAGAGTGACTGTTTTAACATGTAGGGTCAGCAACATAGCGGCCGAGTGGAAAATAAAAATCAGATGCTTGGTTAACATGAGTCCAACAATTCATTAGTAAAGTATGATTAATAGTAATCAATTTATTAAAATGAAAATAAATCAGCACTGTTTCCAGAAAAAAACCACTAGTGCTTTTCTATTAACGTAATTTAGTAAAGCAAAAAGCTGTATTTGTAATGTCTTATTCAGTAAAAACTAATCAAACAAGTTAAGCAGAGATGCTTTACAATTGTAAAGTTCCAACTAAGGGCCATTTTGCCTCCTAAATATTTAGACTAAGACATTCCATTCGTGGTCAATGTATCCTTCAGTCAAACCTTTGAAATTACAGATGTATGATAAAAACTTGAAAAAATAAAATGCCTTGCAGCTGTATGAAACAATCTAGCTTTCAAGCCACAATTCTGCAGAGATTGGAAAGTAGAAAAAAATGAGAAATTTGCATTAGATTGACTGCAGTAGCATAGTTGTGGAAAGCAAGATTATTTAGGATCAAGTACAGTTCAACACATTTATGAGGGCCAAGTGTAGTCAGTTTAACACAATTTAAAAATTGACAAACTAGTTTATAGCACTTCCAAGCTTTCTATTTTAAGTATCTCTCGTTCTGTAGAAAATCCTGTGTGTTCAGGATTCAGAGTCCAAAGATACATGCTATTCACAGCAACATCTTGGTACCATGTTACTGGAAGACTAAGAGTAGTCTGCAACTTGAAATGACAAAATTTCCCAAATCGTATTCTGGAATTCAGGGAGGTGCAATCTGTTTAAAACTGATATAAAATGTTTTTGTTTGTTTTTAGCCACAACAAAGAAAAGATACTGGTGTGAACCCTGGATAACACTCCATGTATAAAAAGTCCAGAAAGCACGACTAAATTAGGGACAGAATGCACACAAATCATGCTCTTTGCGCTTAGTACTTTCCCTAGAATCTCTCATCTCCTGTGATAAACAGCTTTGACCACACTTCTGTAGTAGAAGCAAAACCAGACAGTGTCTGCTCCCGCTGCCAAATGCCTGTGAGGAAGATCTGCCACACTTGATTCTCTCTTCCTATAAAAATGTAGGACGCTCAATTAACATCAGAACTGCTCCCATTTAATCAATACAACTTATGTTTCCTTTGTAAAGCCACGTTAAAGTTCATGGAAAATGTATCACCAAGTTATATTAGTTCATTTTATTTCTTTCTTTTCTAGTTTTTCTTTTAGCACCAGAGATTCAGTGCTATTATCTAACATTAATTAACACATTTCTTTTACAAATAAAATTAACTTACTTTATACTAGGGATGATGGATGCAGCTGGAAGAGGGGGTGAAAGCCGTGGAGGGACATCATATTCTTCGTTTATCAGATGACCATTTGAAAAGACCTAAAAAATCACACAAGTGTTACAATGGGTCTCTCCTCCTGTTTATCATTATGAATATCCATCAACTAGGTATTACAAAATAGAACTTGAGAAGATTATGGGTAAAGGCTTTCCTAGGAGTTCACACTACAGAGTTTCTATCTGAAGTGATTCTCATACCTGGTTTCAGCTCACCTCATTTGGAAGCTGTAGAACACTTTAGCCTAAAACTTCACCAACAGAGGAAGTTCCACGTCACAGTTAATAGATGGACTATAAATTTACAGCCGAACTACTTGGGGGAAAATTAAGATTTCGAGACTGCAAACCCATCAAAGTGAGAGACAAGTACAGTGGGAAAACAATAAGTACAGCAAGCTAAACATATTAAAATTTTTTAAAACTGTGATACAGTGCCTGCCAGAATCCACCCCCTACCCACAGGATTGTCTTCCTGATTCTTGGCTTTTACCAATATCAAAAAGACTGTATTAGAATTGATATATGAATCAGGGATGAAAATTCATTAAATGTTTCCCTTGTGAATGTGCATACAGCCTGAACTGGTAATTCAGAGTTGTGAGTTGCTCCATTTAACCAAATGGCTTAGATCTATAACCTGAAGATGACAGTTCAAACAGCATTTGGTTAAAGAAATACATATCTAACTTCTCCAGACTACAGTGGCACTTCTGCACTGAGTAGTTATTCTGATTTGAGAAGTATTCATTCCATCAGCTTCAATACTGCACCAGACAACAACTGGAATGCTACATGAAGATATAGACCCAGTATCCTTTTAAAAATCAGATGAAAAGCTATAGCATTTTAAACAACAGCCTAGATGTAAGATTTTGGTGGTTTGCCTCAGTGCTGATAAAAGGACATTCTAATTATATATAGCTTCATGGACTTCTTGTTTTATCATATATGCCAATGTTCTTTACCAATACTAATTGAATTTCAGTAACATACTTTCAAAATAACCAAAAAATCCATATAAAAATATTTTAAAATGGAGATAGAAATGTTAAATAGCTTGTGACCTTGGGAAAAGCAAATAGAGAGAAAAATTGATGATTTCTAACTACCGTGCCTTAACCACAAATCCATTCTTCTTAGCACAAGCTATGTAGTCTTCAAGAAAAAAAAGAGCGGCTTTGAGTTAATAACCTGCTCTATGAATAAATTACTGAGCTGATTTGATAATACTGATTAGCGTGGAACTAGGAATTTTTTCAACTTGATCTCTTTCCAAACCTAAGCCTCCCCCAACTGTACATAGTCTTGCAAGTTGTCTGAAGCTGCCTAATGCCAGAACTACTCTCTTTATGCTTTCCTCCCCAGATATCTTCAATTAACATATAGAAACAATCCTTCAATTTTTGTGATAGATGAAACACCATAGTTACAGACATACATAGAATAGTATGTATGCAACCAAGGACAGAAAAATATACATCTGTGGGTGACAAATAGATGTCCCCTAGCCAAACCAAGCTACACAATCAGTGGAAAGGTTGCAAGTACAACTCTGAATACCCTCAGCACTGAAAATGGATTACTGGACATTACACTGGACACTTGTCGAAGAGAAGTCAAAAGCTGCTACGGACAATTTAAACAATCTACAACTCCAGCAGCTGGAGTTCTGATTTAAGTACAAAGGAGGAAAAACTCAGCTAAAGATATGTGTATTACTGTAAATGATTGACAAATAAAAAGGAAGTTGCAATGCTAATTATCCTGAATAAGGTTTAGAGTATTGTTGATAATACCAAATCAAACAACGCAATACTGGGGGTTGTGCCAGTGAGCACTTTCAAGGATGCTGTCCATATAGCCAGTGGTAGAAATAACAAGAAATGACCCTACATTTAGCTTGGATTTGGATGGATCTGTTTCCTCTTTCTTAGGGTCAAGGCAGGTTAGATTTTTTCCATTAAAGTATACTGAACATCACGACTAATTTAATGCTCTTTTGAAAATAATGTTTTACTGATGAACAACACAACTGACCCTTAGAATATTTAATTTTTTATGTTAACGCACACAATATATCTGACAATTTAAGTATATTTGTATACATCACCTGTACACATTGCATACATTACACATTGAAGAGGTTACCAAGACCTCACCTCACCTATGAGAGAGGTAATTGGAACATCTACTATTCCATCAGCAAATGCATACACAATTTTGGCATAAGACACTTCCAAAGTGGACCTGAGATGCTATATAACTATACTACAGCATACAGCGCTATATTATTATCATGCATCAACTGTATGAATAATTTACTAAAAGAATGCAGCAAATCTAGAATTTTCTCCCAATTTTTTGACGGTTTCATGTTAAAATTGTAACTTGAACCCTCGTGTACTGTCCCTTTACAAATTACAGTATTTAACAAACCATTTATTTCTGACCAGCTTATTATTAAGTATCAACAGGAAAGATTTGGAAACAGCAGATCAACACTGACTGATATAAACAGTACTTTAGCCAATACAAGACAATGCTGCAGTAGGATATTCAACACGTTCAGTTCATTTCATACCTTGGCACCTTCTGCAGGGAGCTCGTGACGTCTATGTTTCCTCATAAATCCTGGATCAGAACTTATGCGGTTGTGCCTTCCATTTATGTTTGAAATTGCAGTCAGTCCTGGTTTGGGAGAAACATCACTCCCTATTCGACACCCTGCTAACTGACTTGTCCCAAACACATCTCTGGGACACCAGCCTTCAAGAGGCATCGGCTGGTCTCTGGAAGGCACACTTTCCGGATGATGTAGGTGTCTGCTTATCCTGTTTTCTGGTGGAATTGGAGGTGGTCTCTCCGGTGGAGGTGGTGGAGGATCACGCAAGGGAGGTGGAGGTGCTGGCAAAGGTTTGTCTTGTTTCCTCACCATACAAGGAGAAGACTAAACAACACAGTAAGTTAAAAAAAGTTACATATAGGCATGCATATTTCTCTCATGATCAAGTATGGCTTTAACATTCCTAATCAAGGTATTTTCAAGGCATCACAAGAGTACTTGCCAGCAGGTTAAATGTTAGTCTTGTTTTTGCATTCTGCGGGCAACCTGGCCTCTCTTCAGAAAATATGCCCCCATTTCTGCTGTTGCATGAGTAACCCAAGGAAGGAGGTAGACAGGAAAAAAGAAAACTGAGGCAGATTTATCTGACCCATAACTTTTTTCCAGAATCCTTTGCTTTGATCCTTTGAATCACTTATTTAGCTGCTGAAATGAATTCTGAGGAACGTTTGGAAAAAGTTGAAAACCAAGTCACCAGAAAAAAACCCACAACAACTTATCCAGGTAGCTGTATAGCTTCTAAAAGCACAAACCTGATAAAAGCAAAACATTTTCATTAGGAGTGAATTACTAACAGCATTTTACAAAATAACACTCAGACCAGGTCCAAATTTTTTGTTATAGCTTTGCATTGCAGAAAGAGAGAAGAGGGTTTTTTTTTTTAAACAGAAGTAGTAGTCTTGGCAGGACTAAATTGTCGTCTTTTTTTTTTAATATGAAATTTTTTGAAGTATGAAATTATTCCTTGTTGCCCCCATCTTACTTCCTTTTCACCACCCCATTTTTGTTGTTTTTTTGGGGGGTAGGTTTGTTGGGGTGGTTTTTTTTGTTTGTTTGTTTGTTTGTTTTCAGGAAAAGTTTCAAGGAAACAAACAGCATTTTCAAAATAATGTCACTGAAAAATTTAAAGCCATATCAATGGTATTTCTGATTTTCCATTTTTTACAAGACATGAACTCTGCACAAATATGCTATTGTAAAATGAGTTTTTAATGGATGTGTCAAATATTAAGCATATATCATCAATGTGTTATAAATTCCCTTGTGTAATACAAAAAGTGATGAAAGAAGCTTAAAGAAACTATTCAAACTTCTATTTTTTCTTCTAAATTATAAACCTCAAGAATCTTAAAAAGAGGTTGATTTTCAAGCTTGAAGTAAAAATCTGACAAAATAAATAGGATACTTCATACTGTATTAATATTAGCACACGGGTTTCAAGTCATGTTTTGAACTTGAATTTGAATTCATCATGTACAAATGAAAGTCTAAATCTAATTCCCGCTCTCTATAGAGCAATCACAACAAAATGATCAATTCATAATGGAGAGCAAAAATCATAGTATTTGTTCTCATTCATGTTTTCCACTCAAAAAGTCATTAACTCTTTAGTATCATTAGTTTCACAAAACACAGTATACAATTTATTAGCTATAGAGTCATTATTATTTCCCTTGAAATTTGAGTCCTAAAACATTCCAGTTAAGGTTCTGGAAGCAGGGTATCTGCACATATTTTTCTTGTAAGGATACTGTGGAAATTGAGCGTAAATCATCATCAGAGCACAACATATAATTTAAATGATATAATGACCTTAAAATCTATTTTCAGGAAACTTTCATTTCTATTTATTTTCACGAATCAGGGTTTATTGCAGAATTGATCCATTACAGCAATGTCTTTAAAATTCTGACCATAACGAAATGCAATATAATCATCAGACAAACAGATGTCACATGTAGCTGTAAACAACTGACTATGCAAGGTATTATGCAAAGGTACAGGCACTCGCCAAAGTCAACTGAGGGAGATAAGAGATGTATATCAATGGGGATCTAATCTCAAGTCTTTCTAAGCTACAAGGAAAGTTCTTTTGGACAGACCAAACTCCTGAAAAAGAAAATGCACATGGAAAGTTTCATAACAGTCTGTCTTCCAAAACAAAAATACAAGCTCACCTTGAAAACAACCAAATACAATTCCTCAACAGTCATATATAAAGAAATAATGGTTCAGTAAGACTTACCTTTGGTGATCCAGTTGGGCTGGCACATGGTGACCGTGCTACTCCCTTCTGAATAAGATCCAGACGAGGAGGTACAGGTGGAAGACTAAGATGTGGGATTTGCAGGGGGTCTGGAAGTGGTTTTCTTCTTTGTGCAAGAGGGGAAGATCCCGGGGAAGTCACTGGTGAATTCTGCCTCTCATTGCACTTCAAGACAGAAAAAAAACGTTACTAGTATTTACCTGATGACCAAGTATACAACTTCCATTCCATGACTAAAACATTCAATACTTGTAAGGTATTTACTGAGAGTTAGTTATCATAATGGACACACTGCTACTCTTAATTAATAGATGGTATAGCTGCTCAGCTTACGGTTACTGAAAAAGTAGTCAACAAGTTATTCTACCTCAAAACTAAGATCCATGTTAACTTGTGATGAAAATAAAAGCATATATATTCCAGTAATTTGTTTTAAAAACAAGCAATCATTGTCATACAAAAGGAAACAATCACAAATGTAGATAGAGATTCTACTGTAGTACTGCTACTCTTGATGACCTTTTTATTCATAGAGAGTACTCCCTCGAAAATTCTATACCTGGCTTTTAGAAGCCGGATGCCTACAATAATGTCTGTTAACTACTGCCCATTTTCAAATCATACTTCCATAGAAAATGGAACGTATGTCTTCTGAAAACTTACAAATCAAAATCATCAGCAAGTCAGTAAGCAAAGCAGTTATTTCTTTCCTCATTTATTTGCCAATTTACAAAAATCATTTTAGGACAATTCACTTTATCATTTTAGCAAACATTAAACTAAAGATACACACACACTTAACATCCCCCCCAAGTGACAAAGGATGATTTTTATTTTTTTCTTGACCTCCTCTCAAATTCATCAGAACCAAAGATTTCAATCCTCAATACAGGCTCCACCCATTTTTGCAACTTGTTCCTGAACCTCATCTGTCTGAGTTTTAACAAACACAGTTTAGATGTTTGCATAAATCAGTTAAAAGTTACTTCTGTGAACCCACTCTATTTGTATCAGTGTACTGTAAGCAAATGTGGATGTTTATGCTTTTCTGTGCTTTCCTTGACATTAGACATGAGTAGCTGGAAGACATTCACACCAAGCATCAGCCTCAGGCCACTCGTGCACCAAGGCATCCTAGTATTCTCGCTATATAACTTGCCTATAGAGGCTAACAATCTGCCATCTTCTTAAGGCAAGCATATAAAATCACTCACAAAAACGCACCCATCTCTAAGCTAAATCACTTTGATGAAAACCTCTTTTCTCCTCTTTTCATAAGCTTTTTCTCACCAATGCTATACATCCCATAGTGATGACAGGGATGGGACTAAGACGTTCTTTAACAAGGTATACAAGTAAACAACATTGCTTATATATAGTGACTATGTTAAAGAACCTGAAAACTTCATAAATTCAAAAGGAGATCCAGGAAAAGAATCTAGTATACTGACTCCTTACACCCTATGCACTACAGCTTAGTTTAATATTCTGTCCTATACAATTGGGATCGCTACCAGATTTCCTTCAGAAATAGGAGCTACCACAGTATTACTGGATAACACTGCAAGGGAAAATGAGACAGAGGAGTGAGCAGGTGTTGAAGAGCTAGAAGGCTGAGGTTCAATTCCATTGACAGAATTTTTTTTTTTTTTTTGTGATACATAGGGTCTTACCACTTGGTCTACAGGTGTAAGCTCAGTGTCACAACTACACATTCCATTTCAAGAGACTGAGCAACTCAAGATTTGTGCTCTCCATGGTTACCAGAAGTTTCCCAGTTTCTCCTTTCTATAAAGAAGTGGTCACAATGTTCATATTAAATGGCTTGAACATAGGCCTTAAATTTTCTTCCTTTCCTTGAATTGCTGAAGGTCCCTGACCTGTACTGGAAGTCCATGAGGATAAACACATGAATGATTGTGAGGTGCTTAGCTTCTCTGAACATTATGGGAAGTTGAATAACTAAGCTAGATATGTATCTCACAAGCATGCCTGAGCAACCATAATTACGCTAATACTATTAACTGAATGTCAATTCATTTTCCCTAACAGAAAGCATCTATCAGTTAAACAGCATAATAAACACTGTATCATTTAATAGCAGTAGTTTTCAAAGTTTAATTATAACTCCATCAAGCATTCCTAAAAGCCAAGAGCCATGTAATATAATACATTCAATGTTTTGGCTTCAGCATAAAACAGAAAACTCATTTACTTCCCAAATTATTCGAAATAAAACCAAATAAGGAGGTCTCTCACCTCCAAAAAGATACAATTATTTAAAATAAATGCAAGTGTTGTAGTAAGTCTCTACATTTTAGGTGTTGTACAACATACTATGACTCAGTCACCAGAGAATTGCTTCAACAAGATCTAAGAAACAATCCTATATATATAACAGGAGTTGTAAACAAAGAATAAGAAAAATAGGAAATACTGAAAACAGAGTTACTGGACAGGCAACATTTGTTTGAAATTTAAGATGTTCTTATGAAGTTCAGCTTCTAATGAAGTTCAGCAAAGGCAAGGGTAGGGTACTGCACCTCAGGAGGAATAACCCCATGCACCGGTACAGGGTAGGGGCTGACCTGCTGGAAAGCAGCTCTGTGGAAAGGGACCTGGGAGTCCTGGTGGACAACAGGATGACCATGAGCCAGCAATGTGCCCTTGTGGCCAAGAAGGCCAATGGCATCCTGGGGTGCATCAAGAGGTGTGTGGCAAGCAGGTCACGGGAGGTCATCCTCCCCCTCTACTCTGCCCTGGTGAGGCCGCACCTGGAGTACTGTGTCCAGTTCTGGGCTCTCCAGTTCAAGAAGGACAGGGAACTGCTGCAGAGGGTACAGCAGGGGGCTACAAAGATGATTAGGGGGCTGGAACATCTTTCTTATGAGCAAAGGCTGAGGGACATGGGTCTTTTAAGTAGGGAGAAGAGAAGACTGAGAGGGGATCTCATCAATGCTTGCAAATATTTAAAGGGAGGGTGCCAGGAGGATGGCATCAGTCTTTTTTAAGTGGTGTCCAGTGATAGGACAAGAGGTAACGGGCACAAACTTGAACACACGAAGTTCCATCTAAACGTGAGGAGGAACTTCTTTACTTTGAGGGTGACAGAGCCCTGGAACAGGCTGCCCAGAGAGGTGGTGGAGTCTCAGACTCTGGAGACACTCAAAACCCGCCTGGACACCATCCTGTGCAACCTGCTCTAGGTGACCATGCTCTGGCAGGGGGGTTGGACTAGATGATGTCCAGAGGTCCCTTCCAGCCCCTCTGATTCTGTGAAAGAAGACAGACCTTCAGCATACAAAGGGGCTCTGCTGCAACACACACAGACCTGTGCAATAAAGATGTAATTAAGGAAAAGAGCACAGACTCCTTTGTAACAACATGGACTTCATCTGGTTGGCATGACTGCTGCCAAGCGAAAAGCAGCTATGACTGACTTTGCAATTGTACTGCAGAGCGGACCAGACCATGTTATTTAATCAGAGGTATTTATTACTGGGATATACTGGTATCAGTTTGCCCCTAGTGGTTGTGAATTCAAGAATAAGGCTGCTTCTGACATCGATTACAATTTCCAGTGAAGGTTTTTCTGATCTATTAGTTATTCTAATTATTATTAGTATTATTCTGAAGTATTAGCAGCTGGGCTATTGAATCGAGAGTTTTAGCTTCAAACGCCTTTCTGCCAGATAGGCACGTACGAAAAGTATATTCAATGCAAATCCTAACAAGTGATTGACTGAGGAATATTATCCTCATTCTTAATGTCCTGCTGGAGCAAACTCAGTAATTTATAAATTGCATAATGAGACATCTAAGAACATCGAAGCAAACCTACATCAGAAGTGGACTTTTCGTTTCCAAGTAGTTCCGTGAAGTTTCTTTATTTATAATCAGATAAGAGTAACTCATATATTTGTTATTTCTTGTTAGGATAAGTTGTGACCTAGACAGATTAGTATAACCTGAACTTAAAAATTTGTATGAGGATAGATAGTTACATCACTTAACACTGATGGCTGTAAACACTTTTTACATAGACAAGTTTGTTCTTTATTTGATCTCTTCTTTGTTGACCCAAGAAAATGCATGTGAAGGAGGGAGAGGGAGTTAATTAAGGCTATGAGAGTCAGCACCACGCTGCCCAAGGGAATCAGTAAAAGACACTCTAAGGGAGGCACACTGCCTCCTAGCATTTACACCTCTTTCAAATACTAATAACTAGGCAGTTAAGGATTCTCCTGTTGTGTGCCATGATTTTAATAAATTCCCACAAACAAGGTGTACCATTAAGAAGGAAATGACGTGTATGTACGAGTTAAGAATGTACAGCTGAAGGGAATACCTAGATACATATTTGAAGTCGTTTTTTTACATATTCCTGTATTTTATATAGTAAAATTAAAAACATTACTACTATGTAATGCATGCCTTTTATAATTACCAGAAAAAAAGTCAATTTAATAATATGGAAATGGAGGAGAGGAGTCAAAAACATAGTCTCCCCCCATATTTTGGTCTTTTGTCATGATTTGTTAAATTTAACCTAATTCATGTGCTCGAAGAAGCCTAATCATGACAAATAGTGGCTTTCAGCTTTGACAATTTCCTATAACTATTTTAGAGTAACAGCGAGAATCAAAGTCAGTTTTTGGTGCATTCAGACAGGTAGGAAATAAATTCCAGAGAAGACAGTAACTCCCCAGACAAGGTAACTTCGTCTAGTTTCAGAAGAAAGCATTTTTAGAGAATGTTATTTCACTTTAAGCTATTGAAAACCTCAGTCTCCTATACTGCTAGGGCCTTCCTCTATCTTTTCATGCAATATTATTTGGATCAAACAATTACCTTAACACTTAAGAATTGAAAATTATTTGCTCTTAACAAGAACTCCCGCATTTTGCATTTTCCTTATTTTCTTTCTTTCTTTTAAAAGTAAGTGTTACCAAGTTACATCTTGTACAAGGTAAAGTGACAGATAACTCTTAATTCATTGGGACAATGGAGTATTAAACATTATGTAATAATAAACATAGTCTATTAGAGACTCAAATGCCCTTTTTAAAAATGAAAAAGGCATTTTTAATATTTACCTGAGCCTGTAATCTGCACATTTTTTTAATGCGTATTTCATAACGTTGTACTTGGCTAGCACAAATGGTACAGAGCTGAAAAAACCAACACTTCAGGCAATAACTGCATTAGCTAATCTGCTACCATGGGGCTGGAAATTTCTCAGCGATGAGACAATTAACAGAGCTTTTGGCACCATGCTTCATCTTTCTTTCATAAAGAAATATCTGAAAATAATTTGGAAAATAAAAAAAAAGCTGCTTGATGAGGCAGATAAACAGACTAATTGCAGTGGATTTCTCTAAAGCCTCTGTTACAGCTGATTTGCTGCTGCTGCCAACTCATACACAACACCTAGCAAGAATGATTCATTTTTCTTAAAGCGGACCCATTTAGTCATTCCATTAAAGAATGAGTAAGTAGCTTTGTGATTATTCTTTTCCTTAAAGCAATTTCAAGTCTGATGTCCCTTAGGGACTTAATTCAGATACCTCTTACAGTTTATGAGTACACTTCAGAGACAGAGTGATAAACCGCAGAACTGGTATTGTTCTGGTATCTAATTTATATTCATAATTCATACAGGTACAGCAGGTGATAAAAAAAATTGTTTTGTCTTTACACTTTAATGACAATTCCAAAAAGTGTTTTTCAGCTTTTCATTTTTTCAAGAAGAGCTCACTTAAAAACCCACCTAGGGCCCTTAATCAGTGATGAATCTGACTGTGTACGCTTCTAAAATGAGCTTACTGCAACTATTCTTTGCATTATGAATATATTTACAGGTATAAGTCCCAAAGTTAGTGAAAACTGGTAGTAACAGCCTAGAAATATTTTAACAGTGCCCCTCCCACAAGGCTTTCAGGACAATAAGGATTGATTTGACTATTTCTGCAACACATCATGAAGCCCTACAGCCACCTTCATCAGGACTTTATGTTCCTGGAACATCCCAGCTCACTACTAGCCCGATATGCCACAAGAAGATTTTCTCAGTAATATCACATGGTCTAGCTAGGTGATTGAGACAAAAATCAGCCCATTTGATTTTCAAGTATTAACAGCTTTATGTTGACAAAGCATATGACCATCCTTGCAATAAAGTAAGAATTGAAAAATTTGTTCATTGGGATTGCAAAGTAACAAAAGTTAACTGCAGCAGGTTGGCTGCAAGAACTAAATTGTTGTCTTTGTCATCTAGCTTCCATTCTTGCAACAAATCAAATTATTGCAACACAGCCATTATGCAGTACCATATTCATAATAACAGCATTAACAAGAAACAAAAGAAAAATTCGAAAAAGGTAACATCCCACATTATTTCATAGGGGAAAAAAGAATTTCTTCTAGCAGGCTCTGAAGAAACACTGTTTAGCGGGAAAAATAAATAATGATTAAAAGAAACAGACAAAGCTGACAAAGGCATTACTAACAACAAGTCTACATAAATAATGCCATATTCCACACCCCTGTGCAGTCACTGGTAACAGTTTTAAAAAGAAAACAGCTGCAGAAAATCTCCAAATGACCTGATAATTCAACGTTCGCAAGTAAGGACAAAGAGTAAGGACAAAGAGTGGAAAACACTGTTGCTGAACTTCAGGGATAATTAGTAGGTTTCTTTCACTGAACAATGAAATTAATGCCATAAAAAGAGCAAGCACCAAAGCACTGAAGCACTCGGTGGATACTGAAAACAAGATTTCTTATAGTAAAGCCTATTGTTCCCTCTTTTGATAAAAGCATAATGCTTTTTTGCCTTATCATGGAAATGATAGTGTTATAAAAGCCCATCAATTCAAGGCTATCTCACAGAGGTCAGGCTGCAGACTGCAATTTAAGTCCAGGCAGGAAGGATAAACTGTTCCCAAGAGTAAGCCATGTTGTATTACATACACAAGAATGATTCATATGACTTAAGAGGTTAGGAAGGATATCAGAAGTATGTATATTAACTGACCGATACTCTCAGATAGGAGCTTGAGACACCTCTTTTTTTTTTTCCTTAAACAAATACAACGATAAGGAAATAGAAGAGTAAGACATTACAGAATTAATTCCAAGGCAGCTGTGCAATCTAGATGACCTTAGTAAAACGTAAAATATAGAAAATGCACTGTAAAATTCAGTGTTGCATGGCCTATGACAATATCTATTCCAGACTAAAATACAGTAGTGAAAACTACCAACATAAAATAAATTTTTGCTAATGATAGGGCTTATTTATCAGTGATAAAATCTGCTGTGACAAAAGAAAGATCCCAAAAGCTAACACAGAGGACTTTCAGGACAAAAAACATCCCAAAACACAAAGTCACTAAGAATAACACCAGACAAACTTTTCCTGCTAAAAGTACCTAATACTACAAATACAGAAAAAAAAAAAATCATAGACAACTCACATGAAACATGATTAAAAGCTACTTATGCGCAATATGATTTGGATTCCAAGTCACCTTTACAAAGCAATAATATTTATAACCCATGTAGAAACTCAAGTTTTATCCTAAAAGCTTCTCTGCATGTGCATACACACATGTGCAGAAAACTAATAATATATTCTGTATATCTGAAGTTTTTTGTTCATTACAAATAAAAGTTCAGGGAATTGTCCATACACCATATTTTGGATAAAAGTCTCAGCTGGTGCAAACTCATGCTTCCTCCATTATAATCAGAGTTAACTCCGTTCATATCAGTTGAGAATCTGGAACTTCCCCCCAGCCCCCCATTCAACATCAGTATTATTGCTGCAATACTGATTTTTTTTTTTCCCCCCCCAACCCAAGAACTGTTCAGTAAGTTGCTGAAACCTAGAGCATGAAGTGCAACCTCTCATTGTTCAAAGTTACAGGCTGCTTCATTTACAAACGTGTAACTTTATCTGTTGTACACTATTTGAAAATTTACCTTTCGGACTGAAGCCAAACGATTCATCATTAAAGACTCTTCTCTGTCATCATCGTCATCCAAGTCCAACATGGGCATACTAAAGCTATCGATAATACCGCAGCACCTGGAGTTTTCATCCCTTGGATCAAAGGGATCCACAATTATTGGTTCAGTGCCTTTGATTTCACAGCGACAGAAAGGACAGCCTTGGCCATCAGATTCCTACAGCAAGACAAAAAAGTACATAAATTTTTAAAAATAAAAAAAAAACAGATATAATTTAAAAAGCAGGTCTTACATCCTTCTACACAAAAAAGCCCTTAACAGGTCTCTAAGAGCTTTTAAGGAAGCACTGGTGTAAACAGGACACAGATTGATAGATATTTAACTATAGTAAATGGTAAAATGACTGCATCTTTAAAGCTGTCTCCCTTCAAAAGATTAAGCTTCACTTAAAAATAACTAATCAAAATGCAACTATTGTCTCCACAAAGCACCAAAATTGTAATTGCCTTAGTATTACACGTCAAGTAACAGCTTGCCTTTTAGGATTACAGTAGTGACGCACATGGTATGGAATAAGGGGTGGAATGTCCTGGTTTGAGGTAAAACAGAACCAATTTTCTGTTTGTAATTTTATTTTTCAGCTAAGCGCCTTCTAACTAACTGAACTCCGAAATTAATGGTAAATTTTTCAGACAGTGTCAGTTTCTAGCAGAGATAAGACCTGATGTTTATAATTAATACCAAGAAATGGTATGCAGAGAGGCTCTTGCTTATACTTATTGCTGTAACAACCAAGGCCAGCCAACTTTGTTATTTGCCCCACTGGAGGCTCGGAAGCAGAAAAGCATAGAGGGGTCACACCTACAGGGAGGCACGAACAGGACAGGTGACCCAAAACTGACCAACGGGGTATTCCATCCCATCTGCCTCATGCTCAGTATAAGAGCCGAGGGATCAAAGGGTCAGCCCATTTTTCTTCGATGGCCTGCAGCCAAGGAGGACTATCTGTTCGTCTGCCTTTGATCCCAGTCCGTGCAGTCCTGAATCCAGATCCTGAGTTCAGCTCCCATCCGCTGAGTCCAGTCTGGGACTTTCCCAGTGCCTTCCAGTGACGTGATCATCATCCTGAGAGCACGATATTGGTTTTGTACATATTTCATTATTTTATTTATATTATCTTTTATTTTTATTATTTTATTATTAGTATTTCACTGAAGTAGTTTAGTTCCTTCTAAACTCTTAAGTTTCCTTCTCTCTTACCCTTCTCTCCCTGAAGGGAGAGGTTGGAGAAAGCATCTGTTGTTTGTTTTAGTGGCCAGTCCAGCCCAAACCATGACAGGAAAGAAGATGAGGTATGTAGACAGAGATAATGCATTTTATTTTATATCTTTTATATTAAATATATATTTTTTTTTTCTTTTTAAGTTAGANAGAGGGGTCACACCTACAGGGAGGCACGAACAGGACAGGTGACCCAAAACTGACCAACGGGGTATTCCATCCCATCTGCCTCATGCTCAGTATAAGAGCCGAGGGATCAAAGGGTCAGCCCATTTTTCTTCGATGGCCTGCAGCCAAGGAGGACTATCTGTTCGTCTGCCTTTGATCCCAGTCCGTGCAGTCCTGAATCCAGATCCTGAGTTCAGCTCCCATCCGCTGAGTCCAGTCTGGGACTTTCCCAGTGCCTTCCAGTGACGTGATCATCATCCTGAGAGCACGATATTGGTTTTGTACATATTTCATTATTTTATTTATATTATCTTTTATTTTTATTATTTTATTATTAGTATTTCACTGAAGTAGTTTAGTTCCTTCTAAACTCTTAAGTTTCCTTCTCTCTTACCCTTCTCTCCCTGAAGGGAGAGGTTGGAGAAAGCATCTGTTGTTTGTTTTAGTGGCCAGTCCAGCCCAAACCATGACAGGAAAGAAGATGAGGTATGTAGACAGAGATAATGCATTTTATTTTATATCTTTTATATTAAATATATATTTTTTTTTTCTTTTTAAGTTAGAAAAAGCAGATGAGCTTTAGGGCATGCAGCTCTTATTGCCTCAAGAACCTATATACAGTCCATCACGGCTGCAACATTACCATCATTCAGCAATATGCATACAGAACATCAAAGGTACAAATATTTTTTGACATGTTTAAGTAACAAACCAGGACTTAACTAAATTTAAAAAAAAATTATGTAAAACAGGGAACTATTTTCACATGTTATCAGAAACAAGGATTACTTGAATTTTAATTTCTAAGTGGTATGTGTTAAATGATTTTCAAGCAGCCATATTTCCATTCCTTTTACTCATATTTTTTCCTCATCAGAAGTAATCAAAAAGCCTTTAAAGTAGATTTCAGACTACTAATGCAAAAATATCAGAGAATTCTTTCAAGCACTTAAAGAATTTTTTCCATCAAGAGGCACAATATAGATTTGAATTAAAAAAAAGAAAAACAAAACCAAAACCCCCCCCCAAAAAAAACCCCAAAAAACAACACACCAAGAAGAGCACTGATACTTTGAGAGATCAAGATAATTCAATCTGAATTCAGAAATCACATTGTATCATATTGTAATCAGGTAGACAGACAGCTAAAAAGATACGAACACCAAAATGAATTCTAAACAACCTACCCATCTTGAAATATCATCAAGCAAGCAGTTTTTTGACTTCTCAGATGTAAGGGCACCTTTATTTTTTTTTCTAGCATTATTTTTACCTTGACACTTGCCAGTCTTACTACACTGACTGATGATTTTACAGTTTATGAAAGAACTGTATCCCAAGGTCAGATAATTAAAAATGATGACTCCTGACAACAGTCATGTCTATTTGCATGGTTAGTACTGGATTTTCATTTTGTACAGAGAGATATATGTAATCTACTTTTAACAGCCTTGCATCCTAATTACAAAGGACTAGTCAACATCACTTACCACCTCAAAGAGCACCTCCAAATTATATGGCCCTACTGAAGTAATCACTGTCAAGAGAACAGAAGTCCTCCCTTACTCATACAATTCTTTACAGTTCCATTTTCTAAAACCAGCCTTACAGATGAGGCACAAAGATTTTCATTTTCAAGGCCTTCTTGTATCTGTGTTGTCAAATAGTTCTGTACTACCAGTTTCCCGCCTTCCTTTTCAAAAGCATTAAGTTCACCAAAACGTATTGGGCAACCAATCACAGCAGCGGAGACTTGGATTCAACAGTGTGAACGCAACTGAGAAATTAAAACTGAGATCTGAGATGTCTATATGAATACACACATTTGTTCATGCCCACTGAAAGGTTATTTAGAACATGGAGAGAGTAGCTCTTATGAATGTTACAATGCAGCATATATGCCATATGCTCTTAGAATCAAGTCCAGACACATTGGTTTTAGACAAGAACAGACTTCTGTGGAAGAAAATGACATTTTACTCCTGTTGCGTAATACAAAAAGGAAACAGTTAAACCAAGTCTTATTTGAGACACTGATCTCCATAAAGGTGAACAACTCTGAATTACCCTTAGTATTCTATGCAGATCTGATGTTGCTTACTCAATTTTCTTCTGCTTAGTGAAAACATCTGTATTAGACCTCTTGAGGCATGTCTAATGAGCCATTATGTTGCCAAATAAACACTAGACCACCAGAAGCTCACAACAGCTGACGCTGTTACAATGTAGTATTTCTTCATTGCCCCACTAATTACACAAAAGTTAAATTTGTAATGAAGTCCAAAATGTACCTGGCCAATTACACCTGGTTGCAACGTTCTGATGAAGCTTAATGGTTTTGAACACGTCAGTTCTCTGAACCTAAAGTGCTCTGTTGTCCTCTTCCTGAATCTCTAGCCATTGGCCAAAGTATCAAGGATCTTAGCATCTCAAGCCTTCAGAATCAGAGTACATCACTGGAAGATGCTGCTACCATGCTATGAGACACCCGGCAATCAAAAGTACCAAGATTTCAGTCCTTTTGCTTAGTCCTCTCAGCTAAGCAAAAAAAA